>JAQIXD010000245.1:0-32624 GCA_034699985.1 Minunthozetes semirufus
TTCAGCACTTTATTGAAATGCATTTTGAGTGCAATAAAACCAAAGAGTGGAGACATTCATATATTTGGCTCAAAATTGGGTTCAAAAGAGTGTCAAATACCGGGCGCTGGTGTCGGTTATATGCCTCAAGAGTCGGGACTCTATCCTGAGTTCACTATTAAGGAAATCCTCACATATTTCGGGCGATTATATGCTATGAATAGCACTGAAATCAATGCAAAAGTCAAAGAACTGCTAATTCTTTTGCAGTTTTCAAACGAAAAGAAATTCATCGGTAATTAAATTACTTTGAATACAATACTTTTTTATTCACCATGTTTATTTTAAGGGAAGCTATCTGGTGGCCAGCAAAGAAGGGCCTCGTTAGCCTGTGCTCTCGTGCATTCGCCGCCTTTACTTATCTTAGATGAGCCAACAGTGGGAACAGATCCTGTGCTCCGACACAACATTTGGACTCATTTGATATCACTCTGTAATTCTGGTCACACAATAATAGTGACCACACATTACATAGAAGAGGCCCGAAATGCACAGACTGTAGCTTTCCTGAGAGACGGCATGATTTTGGTTGAAGGTAATCCTCAATATCTGCTCGATAAGTACAACTTAAACAATTTGGAGGATCTTTTCCTACGATTATGTGATATGAAGGGCAGAGCCTTCACACAAACAAATAATACATCAATTGATATGGAATTAAAAGAAAAGAATAACCAAAATATGGACAAATATAATCATGGAAAAGAAAAAGGTCAAAAAAGATCAGTTATCCCATCTAAATATAAGCACGAGAGTGACCATCATCATTCTTTATCCACGAATGAAGACACTGGGAAAGAATGTTGCAAACAGTCATCGAGTGGTGATCTGAATAACAAAAGTTTGGTTTCGGTTAGAAATTCTAATTTTACGGACAAATGTGCGGCACTTTTGCTAAAAAATTACCGACGAATCACTCGGAATAAGATTAATATGGTTTTCGAGTTTGTTTACACTTTAATCATTTTCGCCGTTGTATTCATCAGTATTGGTGAGGGACCGACTAATTTGAAGTTAGCTATCTTTGATGAGGAACTCGCTCATAATGTCACTGAACGCTGGGGACAACTTTTCATTAGTAATATTGACAAGGACATTTTTAATATTAAGAATTACAAGACATATGAAGAGGCCATTGATTCGGTGAAAGCGGGTAAAAGTCAAGCCGCTATCGATATCAACGACAGGTTCACAAAAGCACTTATCTTGAGATTTATATATAAGGGGGACACCGATGAGGACACACTCGATGAAAGTCAAATCGATGTCTACACCGATCGTTCCAATCAAATAATTGGTCTGGAGGTTGAGCGCCACTTATATCAGGCAATGATTCGCTTCGTTAAAGTCATGGCCAACAG
Organism: Minunthozetes semirufus; assembly: GCA_034699985.1. Lineage (NCBI taxonomy): Eukaryota > Metazoa > Arthropoda > Arachnida > Sarcoptiformes > Punctoribatidae > Minunthozetes > Minunthozetes semirufus. The sequence goes on from JAQIXD010000245.1 coordinate 1,401, forward strand.
ATCCGACATAAATTCCGATTCTTTCAAAGTTCCTATAATTTTTGAAAAACCGTTTTATGGCGACACCACAGGCAAGATCAGGGATTTCATGGTGCCAGGTGTCTTTATCATGATCATATTCTACTGCACTGCCATAATCACGGCAATGATGATAATCGAAGAGCGGAGAGACGGTCTCCTTGAGAGGACACTCGTGGCCGGCGTCGGAGTCACAGAATATTTGTTAACAAACTTTTTAACCCATTTTCTGATGGTTTCCATTCAATTGTTTTTCTTATGTCTATTGACTTACTTTGGGTTCAATATTGAGAGACCGTTTTCCCTCCCGGTGTTCATTAGCCTGGTTTTGTCTCAGGGTATATGTGGGGTCGCATTTGGGATCACCGTTTCAATACTATTCGCCGATTACCTGATCTCTTTTCTGGTGATATTTCTATTTTACATCGGATCCTTTTGCGTGTCCGGCGTTTTGTGGCCGATCGAGAATATGCCACAAATTCTTCAGATATCCACCGTTTTTATGCCAAACACAATACCTGTGCAATCATTGAGAAGTATTTTGTACAGGAAATGGAGTATCGATTACTTTGAAGTTTACTCCGGTTTTATTGTCACTTATATGTGGTTCACTATTTTAATGATAATAGCATTCATTTCACTAAGAAGAATCTTGTAACTTTTCTAATGAATGTTTTGGTGAGCCATTAAATCCATACCTCTAAACCCATTATCTCTAAACCCAATACTTTTTAACCCGTGATTAATGATAAATATTGTTTTGAAACTTTTATTCCATTAATCATACATGATAAATTAATAATAAAATTAATGACCATGCTCAACAGCTTTTTGAAAATGTCTTTCCATCGGTGGAACATAGAGTCGACGATTTGGATGTGCGAATACTATGGGAATTTTTAAAATTGTTAATTACTCAATAGTTATTCAGGGCCAATCTTACCCAGCATCCAAACTACTCATGTAATTGAACTCGATCTTATTGACGGCACAGCCTGAACTTGCGGTTGAAGTGACGTCAGCGCCGGTAAAGTCTCCCAATTCTTGCGAATCAGTGAATAGTTTTGTGAATATTTTGCTCTCATTTGAAGTCAATTGGTTTTTGAGACCCATTTTTACGCCAATTTGTTTGCCATTCGATAGTTTTATAGTTAAATCACCCAAACATGGATTGATTTGCTTCTTGATATTAACCTAGATCAAATAAAAATCCCTGATTAGGCTAATCAAAATTTGTGCATGGTGAATTACTTTAATCTGGTAGTGGAAAAGGCAATATTCAGGCAGGTTTTGAACGTCTCCTGTATTGAGATAGTACTCCACGTGAACTGCATTTGAGTCACAATTACTGGTGTCGTCCCAGTACTCGACATTTAGCGGCATGAGTTTGCACCCCTTCCCATCTGTGCCACAAGCACCGCATTTACCTTCGTTAAAGTCGTGGTATGAGCTACAGGTGTGGCCAATAATCTGGCACTGGTTCGGATCGGTGTAGTTTTGGTCAGCAAGGGCATAAAAGTTAGACCGCACATGGTTGCACAGCACAAGGCCAGTCAAATCTGAAAATTTGACCATGATTAATTGGTTTATCAAATTTTCATTTCATGTCATACCTGATGTGATTTTGTTGGGCGAACTGAAGGCATCTTTTATTGTATTTGTAATGACATCACTTGCCTCACAACCAGGTTGTGCGTGACCTTCATAATGAGACAGTAACTTTACACAACTGATTGATTGGAATTTTTAATCAAGCTCATTAATAATGCCATTTGGTCTCAGCATGAAAATAAATTTATTTTCTTTTTGACCTTGGCATTTAAAAAATGTTTGTGCTTGATTACTTTACCTCCATTTGGATAAAAGTCTGCGTTTCCCATTGGTTTGAAATGACCCAGTCCTAAATAAAATGAGCAAGTTTAAATATCTCTATAAACTAGGTGTTTTTCAACAAACCATCAATCAGTGGTAATGTCCTAGCACCATTTGTGTGGACAACATTAACGCACGTGCCGTCAGTAACGGCCAGTTTGTTGTTATCGTCAAACTCTTGAAATCCAGGTCCGGCCGGATCTAAGCCAGTGATTCGCCTGACCTTGGGATCAGTCACTTTCTTTCCCGCAAAGCCGACCACTTCTCCGCCCAGACTGTGACCAACCAAATGCACGTTATTTGGACTCAGGTTGAGGTCAGTCTTCAGTCTATTGATAACACAACCCATCATTTGGCCGACCACTCGGGTGTTGGCCGCAGACTGGTAGTAGTATACGGATTTGGCCGGTACTGACCAGTCCACTGCTATCACGTTTACGCACGACTTTTTCAGGAACAGGTCTTTCATTTGCTGGCACATAGAAAATTATCTTGGTGATAGTTTTTAACTTTTTACCGTGTTACCTCCATCCAGTTAAAGCCAGCGCTATTTCCAGGGTACTGTTCAATCCAACCGTGAACTATGAACCTGGTTATCGCGTTCGGGTCTAAGTTGGAGTTTTTCCATTCACTTGATTCGGATAAATAGCTGAAATTCTGAGACGTCGATGGGTTCTTGCAGGTGAACAACAGGAACTTGACATCCATGTCCTTTGGGGCCATCGGAGCAAAAACCAGAGCCTTATTCACCGGTCCGTTCAGTCCGTAGTTACTATCAAAACAATAGTCGCCTGCGGTTGATGTTTCATCTAGAAAATGATCAAGATAGTTAAACATCACAAATTGTACAAATAACATTTTGGAACTTTTTTAATTTTTTTAGCTTGCTAAATTAACTTACTTTGGAATTGTCTTTTCACTTTATCAATCGCTTGTTTAGCCTTCTTTTTCTGAAAATTCAAAAAATTTAACTTGGTGGTTTGTTGAGTTATTCAAACTTACTGCTTTATTCGATAAACTGCCTGAGCTTGCTAAAAATATGAGCGAGAGAAAAACGGCGGCTTTTAGAAATTGCATAACTACACCAATGAAAAAAAATCAAGTGAAAGACCAAGGGCACACGAAGTCTAGTTTTAAATAAAAAATATTTTCCAGCTAATTAATCAATTGACACGCAAGTGTTACTTGATAAATTTTTGTTTATTTAACCAATTATCAATTAATTCATTTGATACAAGTTTAAAGTTGTAAATTACAATAAATCATGGAAATTGTGCAAGGTGTTTAAAATATATGCACCAACAAACTATTTTTTTTATAAACTTGAACAGAATATAACAACTGTCCAGACGTGACATAAATCCTATAATAAAGGGAACCGAAGACAACATAAACGCAAAATGTCATCAAATTATTCCCTTTTGGGACAGAAATGGAGTCACTTCCTTCATCTTTGACACCCTTTGAAACATTTTCATATTCTGTGCTCTTCTCAGAGCTGTATTTTGTCAGTTTTATAGATTATGGTCAATACTTCAAAAGTCACCATGAATACTCTTCAGCGAGTAATTATATAACTGGTGATACATAATCTTGTTTAATTGTTCTGAGCAAGGATTAACTATGAAGTTTTATTTCAAACAAGATAATAAACTTTATTGTTTTATTAAATGTATTATTGCTTATTGTTATTATCATTATTATCTTGGTGAAATTAAAATTAAATTAGCCTCATATTAGACTCAAATGATGCAAATCAGAGGAATTCATATCCGGCAGGTCTGTCCTAATGCAGAAAATCAATTGATTAATGAATAATAAAAATCAGTAATAATTAGTATTTAATGAAAACTTAAGTCTAATCTAATTCTTAATTATTGTCTCATGACTTGAAGAGCACATCCCTGGTAACTATGGTTGAGTGCGGATAAGCGCTTATCGTCTGAGAGCACACACCTGTCAATAAAGTAATTAATATCGGAGTTATTAACGAAATATTTACTGATAATCATAAACCAAGACTCAAATGACATCACATCCTGAATGAGAAAAACAATTATCTTATTTGTTGAGCGAAAACATTGGTTCGTGTCTTAGGAAACAGACTCAAAGACAAAGGACAGGCATTTACTGTGAAATATACCTAAAACTTAGTGTCGACTCATTTATGAAAACCTATTGAAACAGTTTTTGAAGAAAAGTTATCTCTTTTTTTGATGTCTTAAGTGTTTTGAAACAAATTATGATCTATTGATGGCTTTCATCGATAACTTGTTTTTGTTGTTATTTGTGTTGATTTCGGTGTTAATTGTCGTTAACTCGAAAGTCGATAATCAAAGTCGAAATGATTTCGACATAAAGTTTGAAGAAATAGAAATCAATAGGTTTTGTGATATCAATAAGAACTGCACTCAAAGTCTCCTATGTATTGATAACCGTTGCCGGTGTCGACCCAACCACAGGTGGAGCCGTTTCTATAAGGAATGCCAACGGTTCGACTGCAAGAGCAATGAGACCGAGTGTCAGGTGTCTGACCCGAACAGGAAGTGCCAACACATTAGTCTTTCAATTTCTAGTCTGTTTAGAGGGGAGTGCGAGTGTAGGTATGGCTTCCGCGAGGATAAGAGGAATCTTAAGTGCCGTAAGTATTGCCACAATAACCGAGGATGTGATCCGGGTCTCGGCACTAATATGACCAATAATATGGTGTGCGTAGACTTTCTGTGTCAGCCCAGACCTAACTTCAAGTGGAATGCCATCACTCATACCTACGAAGCGTTTAACTGCACCAAAGACGCCGAGTGTTGGACCGGTACTGAAGAGAACAGGGAATGTGTAAACGGTAGGGACAAAAACTTTGACCTAGCAAGTTTAAACTCTTTCAGTTGACCTAGTTCAAGTTGAAAAATTAGTCGTGGTGATTTTTTTTTTTGGTGGCTCTATTTTATCATGATTATTTATTTGGATAAAAACTTGATTAAATTGACCGTGACTAATTTTAGGAAATCTTATTTATCATAAATTACTTTAAAATGAGCTAGTCAATAATTTTTAATCCAAAAATGTCTTAATTTTGGCCATTAATGAATATCTGACCTGATTAATCATTTTTCAAAACCCAGGTCAATGTGTGTGCAACTTCCAAGAGGACGAGGAGTCCACCAAATGTTATCTCTCGTTATATTCCTTATTCCGGTTCCGCAACTATAAGACGAGGAAAGAGCGTCTTCTGTTGTTATCCCTGTTTATAATGCCTTCCGTTCTGTTGTATTGTCTGTTCAGTCAACACAAGAAACGGAAATCACAACAACTTCTGGCAAAACAAATGCAGACCAAACCGACGGCTATTAATTACCTGTATTTGACCCGAACTCAAGAGATGAAAACCAGCAAAATCTAGAACCAAAAGTTTTTGTTCTTGTTATTTATGATTTGTAAGAAATTGTTTTATTTTTAATAAATTGATTTTTATCATGATAACCTTTTTATATTCATTTTTTGATCAAGAACAGAAAGGGATTCATTCATAATAAATTTGAATAACAGTTTAAATTATATTTAAATGACCTTGCTCATGTTTTTTAAACCTTTTTTTTTTATCAAACTTTGAAATAATCGCAAATTTTTAATATATTTTTGTAAATTCTATGAAAACAATTCAAACTTATTTACGTCTAATTATTAGCCATTCCTGCATGTCTTGAAACAGTTGGCCACACATCCCGGATATTTAAGGTAAGGAAAATTGTTCGAATTGACAAATTGACCTTGCTCATGAAAATCTAAAATTTGCTCAAATGAGTGAACTCAATGTCAAAAATTAATTCAAAAATGTTATGTTTACTCAACTGTAAAAACAGGGCTACAAATAACATACCTGTGCTAAAGAAAAGTTGAAAATTCTCAGGAGATGTTCTATTTGATCTTGATAATTTTAGTTTTATTTGAGATTACAGGAAAGAAATGCAATTCAAAGGATTTCTAACTTTCATAGCAATCATTCCATTGAAATCAAAGGCAATAAAATCACAGAATAATACCCATGCTAAATCTTAATTGCTTGGTAGTCCCATTTTGCCATAAAAATAATATTTCTCATCAAAATTGATCTAGTTGATTAGGCAAGCTTAACTGGTCTGGTTAATGGATGGTTAAAAATTTACCACCAATTTATGAATTGTAAAATATGATCCATTCGGATTTAAAAATTAAGTTGATAAATTGTCAAGCTGTAACTTATTTTATTGATAATGCCGAAGTTGTGCCTCAAGTTGAAAATAAATTAACTAGTTAAGTGATCCGAAGCTCATGAGTGAAGACAGAAAAATTACACCTCGGTTCCAAATTTAACCAAATGACCCTTAATAATGTCATAATATAACAAAGTAACTATATGAGCGCACCATGATCACTTAATTTTTGCTTGGATTTATTTTATTTAGTTCAGAGAATTGATTTTATCAGTAATTATATTTTATTTACCAAGCTTAGTGTGAGGGTCCACATCGATAGGTAGATTAAATACATGGTTAATCCATAATAATTAATGACCATGCAAAAAATAAGGTGAATAACAACTATGTATATCAAGTCAACTATAGTCTTGGCCAAAATGAATGCACCCGCTTTTATACAGAAAGGTGTCCGAAACAATTTTAACCATGCTCAATTTGAAAATTTATATCAAGATAAGCATATTATGAAGAGGAAAACTATTCAAATTCAATATATGGTTATCATCTTGCTATTTTCATTGCAAGACATATTTAAATAAGTGTCCAAATTTCAATTCAGTTTATTTTACTTGGTTATTATCTTGATAAATAAATTGCAATTAACAATCAAAAGGGTATCTTATCAGTAGGTATGTATTCGTCTGTAATAACCAAGGGCAATTCGCAGTGGAGGTCATAATGACCTTTAATCACCAAGGTAACAACTATCTGGTAAGTAACCTTGATAATTGTGCACAACTCTGAGGTAACAGTTGTCGGGGGAATCAAAAGAGATAAAACTTCCTTTTGCGTGCCCGTTGGTTGAACTAATTTTCCTTGTTCAACAACAATTTTATCCCTGGTAGCCATCTGTTGACCCTCCGCATAAAAGTGGACAAATTTCTTGAGTGTTGCCCTCAATTCCATCGATTTTTTCGTGTGATTATCAATAAAACACTCAACAGGGATAGTGTCGCCTGAAAAATAATTATCATGGTAAATTCAACATGGTAATTACAAGAATAATTGTCTGGATATTTGGCCGCCATTTTTATTACCGATTGTGCATCCACTTCTTGGTAAGTGACAGTCTATGGTAACTGATTTCTTCTTGAATATCCCGATAGATTTTGTTGCAGTATTGGTCACACCTTGCTGTTTTTAGAAGAATATGATAAATTTAAATTGTTTTTGGAAAATTATCAAGGTCACCATCAAGTCTGGAATTGAATGATAAGCTGGTGATTGAATTTTGATCTCGACTTCGGATATCTTGTCAAAACTCAAGGATGGCGTATGAATTCTTGCTTGCAATTTGTACTTGATATAGCCATAAAAACCTTCCAATGAGCTTGGTAAACCACTAAAAATTCAAGAATTGATTGATTAATTCAAATTTCCCACAAATTCAGGGTTTATTTCATTACTTTGTGGGCAATTGAAACGCAAACTCAAACCTGTGCTGACCTGCGCTCAGAACAGTTGGATATACTGTGAAATAATGGAATTTTTAAATAAAATTACCATGGTAATTTATTAATTCTTACATTCTGCAGGATTATAAGGCAGGTCAATTAACAAACAGCTGGAGCTGATTGTATTGGTGTGTGTGGTTGTGGTACTATTGCCTTCACTATCGGTATCGGTTGTTGTATAACTTTCATCCCACTGACACCGGGCCCACCCTTCCAATTTGATAGTGAGCTGGCTCAAATCCAACGTCCCGTCCAACTCAACAATGCAGGCGCCGGTGACCACCTCTCCCGGCCTGTAAACGGGATGTCTGTCCAAAGCGAACAAAAACTGCTTTAACTTTATTCCCATTTTATTCACTAATTATTTGAAAACAATTTGAAAACGAAATTATATTTTCATTACTTTTATATCAAAACATTTAATCAGATTCTGTGCTATTCTGTGCCGATATCTATGACGACACTGTCTTTAAGTGGCTTTTGTCACAATTCTTGATAGATTAAACTGAAATAATTATCGGGCAATAAAAATAAGTAATGATTCACCCAATAAAATATGAGTCATAAGAGGGTCAAATCAATTTCTAAAGATAATGAAATTGATAAAATTTTATACTAGCTTGATAAATAGAAATTTAGACTAGAGCAGAAATTGATTGCCCAGAATTACAAGTTATTTAATGAAGCTAAAATTAAACTTTTCTATCCAGGTTAAATAATCAAATAAAATAGTGGTCGTAATTAGCTCAAAGCCTATTTTTAATAGAGCTTGGTGGATTCAAATTTTTACCTTTTTAATTGTTATAAATAAATAAGTAAAAAAACAATTAATTAGAAAGGTGAATCTCAATGTGAGCGGCGGACCACTTAATTTACAAAGATAGCCTATCTTAGATAGGTGACTTTAATAAATACCTTAGTCGATTATAAAATAAAGTTACAGTTTTATAGAGTGGGACTAATAAATGATTGAAAACGTTAAAAATATATTTTAGCTAATCAATTGAAATTACTTTAATTAAGCAAGGTGCCTTTATCAAACTAAAAAAGGTGGTCGTAGTTTACTCATAGCCTATGAATCATAGAGCTTGCAAGATCTTTTTTTCAGTTAAAAAAATATTTTTAGCTTTGATGATCTCTTATGAGTGGCGGACCACTTAAATTATAAAGTAAGATCAATCTAATAAATGCCTTATTCTGACATAAAATAAAGTTACAGTTTTATAGAGTGGGACTAATAAATGATTGAAATTATGGAGACTGTAATTAATTTTCAATATTTTTCTTTAACATATTTTTCTACCATGATAATTTAGTTTAAGGATGATCCGATACTCATGCTGTTGTTATTGTTATATCATCATGTTATACACTAATCTAATTTAATTAATTATATACTTTCAAATTTATTCTATCTATTAATAGAAATTATTTACCTTGTTATTGATTAATCACTAAAATTGTCTTAAAATAGACTTAAATTAAAATAAAATAAAATAAAACATGAGCCCTAATGATCGTCCAATTTTTTTACCTAGCTGGATTTCGTAATTAAGAGACTGCAATAAAATTTTTAGAATTTTTAAAATTGTTTTCCAAAAAATGAATCTTGATCATTAATTAATGGTCCGAAACTCATGATCAAGATATTGGTAAAAACGAAAGGGCCAGACAGAGTGGAAACACTCACCAAATAAAATAAGCTAGATCATGAGATCATACGACCATTAATTTTGCCAAGAATTGAATAATTAGATTCTGATCTGAACTTTGAAAAACAACATTAAAAGCTAATTAAATAAGAAAGAAGACCTCATTTATCAGAATAATATTTATCTGTTGTTTTGCATTCTTGGAAAAAATCAATACAACAAATGGTGTAATAAAAAGTGAATTATATTTATCCTGAATATCGACCCAAATGTCAGTTTAAATGAGAATTTATTCCTGAATTTTATTTATTATACATTCAGTAATAAAATATAATATTCTTGCTATTAGTTCAGCAGTTGATTCGATATTATTAATAGCATTATTATTAATACCAAGAGTATAGTGCACGCGATTTATTCATATCTTTTGGTAAACAATAATTTAATACCAGTTCAAATATTGTACTAGCTAATTTGTGAGGAAGCCTAATTTTTATCTTGTATTTAAAACAATCTTGGTGAAAAAAGTTCATTGAAATTTATTCTGTTGCTTTAAATAGTGTCTTGATTATTATTTTAAGTGCTCTGTTGTTGGATATTCTTTAAAATTCCGGGTAATTAATGAATTATTCCAAAAATGGTTATCAAAATCAAGTCCAAGAAAACCAAACGAAACTATTTTAACGGAAAATTGATTTCAATTATCAAAGAATATATTGTTTTCGCTGAAAGTGAAGGAAAACTTCAGATTAAATATCAAATCAAAAAGTCTTTCGCTAAAAATGACTCCGATATAAGTCATGAGAAGGCGTTCAGTAGTATTCATAATTATCAGTTTAATTACCGGAGAAAGTTATTAAAAGTAATTATCAAATGTTTGAATACATTGAAGAAAATCAGCAAAAGGTCTAACAAATCATTTGATATGAGAAGTGATTACCAAATGATTCATAAAATGTGGAAACTTTTGAAAACTCATTTTTAAAAAATTCATTTCTCATAATTATCTTGTAATATAATTAAGCTAAACATTTGCACATGCTAATTTATTAATCAAAAACTTAATTACATTTGCATATTTATTAGTTTATCACCTTGTTCAAATTTTATGCAATAAAAATGAAAATTTTTAAAAACTGTAATCAAATGTTTTGAGTGAAACAAACATATTCTTATACAACAAATAATTTTGTCGAATAAGTGGTCCGAAGCTCATGGAGTCTAACACTCGACCAGTGGTACGATTCGTGACTCACGTCGTGATTCGACACGTGTTTAGCGCGTTCCGGTCATAGCGTTGAGGGTAGCGTTCAAACCATAATAAAGGGTACTCCATGAGTCGCCACGACCACCCTTTTTTAAAATCACTTCAGAACCATTGAGCAAACAAAACTATCAAGTTTATTAATTTTAAAACCAATTTATCAAATTATCATGGTAATAATTTTCGTTCAAAAACTGTCACAAAGATTCTGAAATAATTTTAAAGTTATTAAAAGTTGAAAACAATTGATTTTTAAGTGGTTTTGAACTCAACCTGTGCGTCGGCTAATGTCCGGATCTCTCTCTCTCTCTCTCTCTCTCTCCGCTCCGGTATGTTATGCTGCGGACAGCCATAGAGTTCTGACCACAAATATTTTTATCTAGATCATAAATAAACAAGGTCGAAAATTATTCTTGAAAAATATATTTAATGTGCAAGATAAACTTTAAATGCAATACAATAATTATTAGATCATGATTATTAATCACTAAAATTGGCATGGTAATAAAATTATTACTTGATTATTATGATTTACAACCAATACTATAATTTACTCGGAGAAAAAAAGATCACCATGCTAGTTTAGAACTGTTGCGTTAGGTTATAATCGTTGGTTATTATGACGGGTAGTTCACAGTGCAGATCAAATGAGCCGGAAATAACCAAGGTGACCTTGATCATGTATTCCAGTTTGATTATTGGGCACACATTCTGAGCCACCGGAGCTGTTGTGGGCACCACAAGAGTCACCAATTCGGTCTGTTTGCTCTTCGGCTGAATAACACTACCAACAGATACGACCAGTTTGTCGGCCGTCCTCTTCGTCTGTCCCTCGGCCTGAAAAGTGACCATTTGTTTGAGGGACGCCCTCAAAGTCATCGACTTCTTCGAGTGGTTGTCAATAACGCAATTGATTGGTATAGAAGTGCCTAAAATTGATTGATAACTTTGAGAACTCTCAAACTCCGGGCAATTTTTCTGACTCATATACCAATGTTATGACCCTTTCTGGTCATCTGACAGCTCAGGGTCACCGCCTTTCCGCCTAAGAGTCCGATTGTCTTCTGGTTTGAGTTCTGAACGCTTTGCTATTGAAATGGATTTTAATATAATTTTCCGAAAAATTGTCCAAAAATTCAAAAATCAATTTACAGTCAACTCTGGTATTGAGTAAAACGCCGGCGACTGTATAGTTATGGCGATCATCGCCTTCTCATCGGTGGACAAAAGACCCGTCTTATCAATCTTGGCCTTTAAGAAGTACCGAATATGACCCCACTGGCCCTCAAATGAGCCTGGTAAATTGCTGTCGAAAAATTAGCAAGATTAAACATAAAATAGATTAGATAAAAAGCAGGCATAGCCAAGGGGGGGGGGGTTTATTGAAAAGATTAGACTGTAGAATAGACTCATTGGAATTACCTTGGTGGTAATTGGAAGTTGAAACCTATGTTGTGCTGACCTGTGCCCATTAAGTTTGAATAAACTAGGGAATAAATAATTAAAATTCAGCTAGGTGATTTATTTTGAATTTTATTTGCCCACCACTTCCGGGACTGTACAGGAGTTCGACACACTTGTGCTTTGACTTGATAGTTTCTTGCCTGGTCTCAGTTTTACCCTCACCATTCTTCACTTGCTTAGACTCTGTCCATTTGCACTCAGCCTTTCCCTTCAGTTTTATAGTTAATTGGTTTAAATGCATTTCTCCCTCCAATTGTAGGACACACTGACCGCTGACCACATCGCCGGGCCGGTAGACCGCCGCCGGACTGTCCAACACTATTATAAACTGTCTCACTTTGACTCCCATTTTGAATTTTGATGGATTAATTACTTTGAATTTATCGCTAAAAGTTTGGTTTCTATGGAAACAATCAATAAGTTTATGCTTTATTGAAGAGAATCGTAAAATAATAAACCATTTTGTTTCCGGAAAATATTATTGCTTAGAGAAATAGATAATTTAACTATTAGATAAACAGATAATTTACCTTAGACGCACCTCAATTTAATCAGGATAAGTTGTTTATTTTATTGAGCAATTTTCCTCAACTTTTATTATGCGTGGATTTAGTACTTTTTATAACAGCATTAGAGAGTAGTTTACTTGTGATTCACTACATATAAAAGGGTACAAAACTTTCTCTGATAAACAAATTGTTTGTTTATACTGAACACAAAACGACTACGATTTTGAATTAGAATTTCACCTTGATTAAAGTCAATTATTTGTAAAAATGTAGGTAGATAATTGTCGATTAGTATTATCGATTAAATAGGAGATTCATTAATTACTAATCTATGAGAAACTGGGCTATAATTTGAGTTAAATAAACAGTTATTCACAAATAATTGAACACAAAGGGATGGGTTTGTAAAATGATCAGTAAAATGATCAGTAAAATGATCAAGGTCGTCTTCCTGGCGACGTAAGGTCGTTCACATTTTATTGTGTCTGACGAATAAAATGTCTAAAACAGTCTCCCATTTAATTACAAACAAATTAGTTTTGAGCATGGTTCAATTAACTAATAAATGGGCAGACATAGCAAAAGGTCATTTTTCACATAATCCATGTCCAGACAACTTTTATGGGACAGACTAAGCTACCGGTGCATGATCTGAGTTATGGACATTTTTCTATTGAATTAAAACTGAAAATAATTTTTGAATTGTTTTTCAAAATTTCACTAAAAATCCAAAAATAACTAAACTATCAACTCTTGTATTGGGTAAAACATATGCCGTCCCCTAATATAGAGGACTGATTTAATCAATTAAAAGATCAATCATTAGATAAAAGATAAAATTTTAATTAAATAATGAACTTTATTCAAAATATAAAGGATTGTCATTAGGGCTGTCCTAACGGCTTCGGCTTCGGCTTCGGCTTCGGCCTCGACCTCGACCTCTACTCCGATAAGAGAAACGCTTTTCGAGAGACCTCTTTCTCCTCAAGTCTTTCTTGTATTTATTGCTCCGCTCTCTGTCTGTAGATCTCTTATTATTGAATTTGCGGTTAACCGTTTGATCCACCCGTCCCTCAATCACATCGGGAGGGCCGTAGGCATCAAAAACATTGCGATTTGTAAACTTTCCCTGTTGGCGGTTATCTTGGTTCGTCCAGTCGTAGCCGATAAGATTGCGATTGCCGGGTATCTTGTTCATTCTTCCCCTAAGTCTAGTCGGGAATCCACGTCTTGAGTCCGGTTGGTATCCGTTCCGGTAATTCCTGTAAGTATCGACGTCCAGCTCATCGTTTGATCGGAGTCTCATAGATAAGGCATTTTCTGAGGGTTTCCAGCGGGGAGTCTTATAAGATGGCCTTCCACTCCAATCAGGATAGCCTTGGCCGGTTTGATAGGTTGAGGGTCCAGGATCTATTCTCCTTTCAGGGGGTTCGCCTCTATAGGGCTCCATTGCCAGTGAATCTTCAGGTTTTGAGCTTTGGTAGGGTACCTGAGCATTCCAATTGGAACTTGAATCTTCAAGAGTTCCGCCTTCGTATGGCTCCACCGCCTGTGAAACATTGTCTGAGCTAGAGTACCCAGGTCGGGGTATTGCGCTCTGGTCTTCCCTCCATGGTAAGGCTAATCTGTCCTGGTATCCGATGCCAGGTAGGGCTAACTCGTTTTCATCTGTGCTATCAGGAAAGGTAACTGCACTCCCCGGTAGGGCCAAACGTTCCTGGTATCCGATCCCAGGTAAGGCTACTGCACTCTGATCTGCCGTCCCAGGCAAGGCTAAACGATCCTGGTATCCGATGCCAGGCAGAGCTAGAGCGTTTTCATCTGTATTACCAGGTAAGGCTAATGCGCTTTGGTCTTCTCTCCATGGTAAGGCTAACCGTTCCTGGTATCCGATGGGAGGTAAAGCTAATTCACCTTGGTCTTCAGTGCCAAGTAATGCCAACCTGTCTTGGTATCCGATCCCAGGTAAAGCAACTGCGCTCTGATCTGCCGTTCCAGCTAAGGCTAAACGGTCCTCGTACCCGATCGCACCTTGACCTTCAGTACCAGGTAATGCCAACCGGTCTTGGAATCCGATAGCACCTTGGTCTTCAGTGCCAGGTAAAGCTAACCTATCCTGATATCCAATCCCAGGTAAGGCTACTGCGCTCTGGCCTTCCCTATCCTTTAAGGCTAACCTATCCTGATATCCAATCCCAGGTAAGGCTACTGCGCTCTGGCCTTCCCTATCCTTTAAGGCTAACCGTTCATGATATCCGATCCCAGGTAGTGCTACTTCATTCTGATATTCGGTACCAGGAAGGGCCAATTGATTCTGAGTTCTACTCCAAGGCAAGGCTAACCTCTCCTCGTATCCGATCCCGGGTAAGGCTAGTGCGCTCTGATCTGCCGTCCCAGGCAAGGCTAGCCGGTTCTGGTAACCGATCCCAGGAAGGGATAACGCGTTCTCATATGTCGAACTGGCGCTGGAAGGCTCTCTCCATTCATGCCGTCGACTCCAACTGGTTTCTTGTGGTGCGAACTGTCCAGGAAAGGACATTCGACTCATTGGGTCGACATCGGGTGATCGCGGATCCGGTATACCAAAGTGTGCGAGAAAGGACTGCCTGAAACTGGGAGGATAGCCGGGTAACAGTCTGTCTTGCGATGATTGCTGTCTACTTATGGGTTGAGAACTGTCAGACCTTCGCCTACCCCTTCCGCTGCGGGAACGCCGACCACGATTTGACCTACGAGTTGATCTACTTAGGGGTTGAAACCCTGGATTACCGCTTACGCGGGGGCGGCGACCACGAGTTGGTCTACGGGTTGGTCTTCCTTTGTTTGGCATTCCTGAAATTATTCTGTGCTATGATTTGCGCCAATAATTTCAATGAAAATAATTTTTGAATTTCAATTGTTTTCAAAATTTTATTAAAAATTTTTCAAATAATTTAAATAAAAATATTTTTTCATAAAATAAAACTCAAAAACTTTTATTCAATAGATTGTTGTGCAGTAAATCTTGGCCTTAAAGTTCAAAATATGGTTTAACAAGGTGAAAATGCGAAAAATTTATCAAAAATATCTAAACAATCAACTCTTGTATCGATTAAAACATTGGCCTAAAATAGAGAACTATTAAATACTTGTTAATCAAAAAAAAGATCAATCAATAGATAAAAAGATAAAATTTTTACTGAATAATGAACTTTATTCAAAATATAAAGGATTGTCTTTAGGGCTGTCCTAACGGCCTCTGCCTCGACCTCGACCTCGACCTCGATAAGAGAGACGCAATTTCCTTGTCTTCAAGTCTTTCTTGTATTTATTGCTCCGCTCTCTGTCTGAAGACCTACTTCTGTTGCCTCTGTCGACAACTGTGTTATCCACCTGTCCTTCGATGACATTGGGACTGCCATAAGCATTTCTAAAATTTCCCCGAAGTCTAACCGGGAGTCCACGTCTTGAATACGGATTTCGGTAATTCCTGTAAGAATCGAGATTCAGCTCATCGTTTGATCGGAGTCTCATAGATAAGCCATGTTCTGAGGGTCTCCAGCGGGGAATGTCATAAGAAGGGCCGGTTTGATCGGCTGACCAGTGTTGTGGTGATGGTCCACTATCTAGTCTCCTTTCAGGGGTTTCGCCTGTGTAGGGCACCATTGCCATTGAATCTTCAGGCGCTCCTCCTCCTCCTCTGTAGGGTACCATAGCCTGTGAAACATTGTCTGAGCCAGACCTCCCCGGTAAGGCTAACCGCTCCTGATATCCGATTCCTGGTAAGGCAACTGCGCTCTGATCAGCGGTGCCAGGTAAGGCTAAACGGTCCTGGTATCCGATGCCGGGTAGGGCTAACGCTTTTTCGTCTTCCCTCCATGGTAAAGCTAACCGCTCCTGGTATCCGATCGCACCTTGTTCTCCAGTACCAGGTAATGCCAACCGGTCTTGGTATCCGATAGCACCTTGATCTTCCGTGCCAGGTAAAGCTAACCGGTCCTGATATCCAATTGGAGGTAAAGCTACTGCACTCTGATCTGCCGTTCCTGGTAAGGCTAAGCGGTCCTGATATCCGATCCCAGGTAAGGCTACTGTACCCTGATCTGCCGTCCCTGGTAAGGCTAAACGCTCTTGGTAACTTATCGGAGGTAAAGCTACTGTGCCCTGGTCTTCCCTATCTTTTATGGCTAACCGCCCCTGATATCCGATTGGAGGTAAAGCTACTGTACTCTGATCTGCCGTTCCTGGTAATGCTAACCGATCCTGGAATCCAATCGGTGGTAAGGCTAATGTACTTTGATCTTCCGTGCCAGGTAAAGCTAACCGGTCCTGATATCCAATTGGAGGTAAAGCTACTGCACTCTGATCTGCCGTTCCTGGTAAGGCTAAACGGTCCTGGTATCCGATGCCGGGTAGGGCTAACGCTTTTTCGTCTTCCCTCCATGGTAAAGCTAACCGCTCCTGGTATCCGATCGCACCTTGCTCTTCAGTGCCCGGTAAGGCTAACCGGTCTTGGTATCCGATAGCACCTTGGCCTTCAGTGCCAGGTAACGCTAAACGGTCCTGGTATCCAATCGGAGGTAAAGCTACTGCGCTCTGATCTTCCGTTCCAGGCAAGGCTAACCGTCCCTGGTATCCGATCGCACCTTGGTCTTCAGTACCAGGTAATGCCAACCGGTCTTGGTATCCAATAGCACCTTGGCCTTCCGTGCCAGGTAAAGCTAACCTGTCCTGGTATCCGATCGCACCTTGACCTTCAGTACCAGGTAATGCCAATCGGTCTTGGTATCCGATAGCACCTTGTTCTTCAGTGCCAGGTAAAGCTAACCGGTCCTGGTATCCAATCGCAGGAAAGGCTTCTGTGCTCTGATCTGCGGTACCACTTTGTCCGAGAAAGTCCTGCTGGAAACCGGGTGGATAGTGAGGACCTGGTCTCCGTCTTCTCGTGGTTTGAGTACCTGTATCTCTTCGTCCACCCCTTCCGCGGGGACGGCGACCACCCCATGGCCTACGTCTTGAGGGTCGATCGTCATAGGGTGGGAACCGTGGGAAACCTGGTATATTCATTGGACTGGGACATGGTCTTCCTTCTCCGTAACGACCACCTCTTTGCCTACAAGTGGATCTACCGCATGGTTGATACCCACGATTACCGCTTCCGCGGGGGCGGCGGCCACGAGTTGGTCTACGGGTTGATCTACTCCTGGGTCTACCTATGATACTGCCCGGAACCGGACATGGATTTCTTTCTCCGTAACGGCCACCAATTGGTCTTCGAGTTGATCTTCCACTGTAAGGCATTCCTCAAATTATTCTGTGCTGTGATTTGTAGCAATACTTTCAATGAAAATGAATTTTGTATTTCAATTGTTTTAAAAGTTTTATTAAAAATTCAAATATTTTTCAAAAAATTTGACAAAAATTTAAATAAAAATATTTTTTCATAAAATAAAACTCAAAAACTTTTATTCAACAGATTGTTGTGCAGTAAATCTTGGTCTTAGAGTTCAAAATACAGTTTAACAAGGTTAAAAGTGGGAAATTTATCAAAAATAACTAAACTATCAACTCTTGTATTGAGTAAAACATATGCCGTCCCCTAAAATAGAGGTCTATTTAAGACTTAATCCAAAAATAGGTCAATCAATAGATAAAAAGACTATTTTTCACTAAACAGTAAACTTTATTCAGAAGATAAAGGATTGTCTTTAGGGCTGTCCTAACGGTATCGCGAAGAATATCGAGAATTATTTCTTCTCAAGTCTTTCCTGTTTTTGTTCCGACTGTCCCTCTCTTTAGCCATTCTTTGAGAATTCTGAGAGCGATAGGGATTAGGATTGGCCGGCCTTCCTCGTCTGCGATTACCTTGGTACCTCCTGTCGTTGCCATTGTCGGGTACCATGCTCACTCTTCTGTGAAGTCTACCGCTGTAAGTTGTTCTGGGTTGATTCTGGTCCAGGCGATTCCCAAATAAGTCCAGATCCCGTTCCGCTTCATCGTTCGCACTGAGTGTCATGGATAAGTTGTCTTCTTCAGGTCTCCAGCGAGGAATGTCAGGAGAAGGCGGTGCCCTCCACGCAGGTAAGCCTTTAGTGGATTGCCTTCCTGTCCAAGATGCCCTTTCTTGAGGCGTTCGGCTACTGTGCGGAGCCGTATGTGCAAAATAGTCTGAACCGACTCTACCGGGAACGCCTCCGGCTCTGTAACTGGCGCTGGAGGGCCCGCTCCAGTTCTTTTTGACAAACCGCCGCCCAAAGTGATCGTAAAGCCATTCCTTTTGGTTTATGCCATAGTTTTCATACTGTGCCCGACCAGACTCGCTCTTTCTGGATGAATCAGGCCGTGCAGACTGTCCTTGATGAAACCTCTGACTCATTGGATCGATGTCGGGCGAACCCCTACCAGGTGTGCCGGGTCTGCCATAGTTTGCACCGAAGTGTTCTAGAAAAGCCTCTCTGAAAGCTGGTGGCATTGGAGCCCTCCCTATATGTTGTACGCCTGCCCTAAGCCTTCCCTGTCTAAATGATGGCGATCTACTCAAGGGTTGAGCGGTGTTATACCTTGAACCGCCTCCACGGCGGCGGCGACGACGACCACGAGTTGTTCTACGAGTTTGTCTTCTTCTGTTAGGCATTCCTCAAATTATTCTGTGCTATGATTTGCTCCAATAATTTCAAAGCAAATAATTTTTGAATTTCAATTGTTTTTCAAAATTTTATTAAAAATTCAAATATTTTTCAAAAAATTTAACAAAAATTTAATTAAAAATTATTTTCTATAAAATAAAACTCAAAAACATTTATTCAAGAGATTGTTGTGCAGTAAATCTTGGTATGAAAGTTCAAAATACACTTTAACAAGATGAAAAAAGGCACAAAAATAAATAAAATATCAAATATCCTTGATAAAATAAATAAATTCATTAAAATGGATATCTTGGTGATGTGTTTACCCATTTTTAAAAGGATTAACAATAGTTTTAGAGATCACTATTCCTGTTGACTGTGTGTCTGAGCACAAGACTCCGACATTTTCTTCTAAGCAATAGTTATGGTGTGCTATTGATGGCAGCGCTTAGAACACAGCGCTCTACGCAAAAGCTCAGAGCCATAACCATATCCATGCTGATAACGCTTTGCATCACAGAGACTGTGCTCTGTCCGCTCTGGTTGCCAGGGTAGATCAATATTATTAGCGAACAGCTCTATAGCACAGGGCTATAACAATAATATTAACCTGCATATTATGCTCGATAAAATATCAGCGTGATTAAGACTCATATTTTCAGCCTGATTATCCAACCTCGTGATTAAAGTGGTAAGTTATATAGTGGGTTCGTGTGCGCCGTTATTGCTTAGCATGGTTAAATCCCAAGATGATTCCGGTGGTGAGCTGTGAGCGTGAGGTGGGAGCTCTCCATTCATTATGAGATGAATTATTTGAAGAAAAAATTAAAACTCAGTCACAAGAGTAAACACAACGACACAGACGATGACGACTACGACAATTACGTGCCGCCCGTACCCCCACACCCGTCGACTTTAGCCCAGTCGACCGCTGACCCGCTCTGTGCCCAACCAAATGGTGATCCGACACAACTGTCCCAACAGCCAGAAGCAGATCAGCCGCAGCTCAGCACAGAGGAGTTCCTCGCTCAGTTGAAGGAAAAGGAGTTCATCAGGAAACAGGAGGAGAAGGTGCAGATCCGGGAACAGGAAAAGGAGAAACAGAACCGCGAGGACTGGAAGTTCTTCCTCAATCTGACCGCAAAGGTTGAGGACATCACTAATAAAACTCAAAGTGCTTTAGAAAAGATTAAAGAGACCTCTGCTGTAGAGGAGATCCTCCAAAAGAGTGATAGTGTCGACGACTATGTGCCTGAAGAGGACGAGATCATTGTGAACCAGCCTGGTCAGTGGATTGCCTTCAGTGAGGACGGATCGCAGCCCTTTGCTGCAAAAACTGAACCTGGTAATTTTTCGAATTTTTTTTCGGCTGTAATTTTATTTTTGAGTTTTATCATGATAATGTGCTCTTTTTCACCTTATTTCTTGGATGCACAGAATTATGATCTTTTTAATATTTTGCTAGCTTGTTTTTAAGACTGTAATTTTTACAATTTTATAATTTGAATTGCTAAATTTTATTTGAATATTATTTTGGCCAAAATTCTGTTTCATAGATTATTTAATAATCATCTAATGAAATAATCATGGCTATTTTTTTGTTACCCTAATTTTGAAGCTGTAATTAATTGCTCCGTCTTGTTTACCTCATTATTATTGATGATAAGTTAATTGGAATATTTATCTTGGCTGAATTATTGCTTTCCTGGCAAAATTAATCTTGATTATAATTCATTTAATCTCAACTGTCTTGAAAACTGTAATTTATGCTTAATGTAATATTAGAGCTTGCTAAATTATTGAGTTATCCCTAATTGGATCAGTTTGCGATAAAGTTCTTGGAAGAATAAAACAGAAATCTACCACAAAATAATTTTTATGATTTAAACAAGTTCAATTAAATTATTTTTCAACCATTTTTCACACCTTTTCATCTTTTATCATTTAATAATTTCCAAATCACCTACTCCATATAACGCTCACACCTCACAACCGGAATTATCGTGAAAATTAACCATGCTCAATTGAAATTTGACTTATATTTTGAATTTTCCAGAAGAAAAACAGATAAAAGAAGAGCCGAAGAAAACTCCGCAACAGATAACTGAAGAGGAATTGAAAAAAGTCGCCGAAAAGCCGATACCAGAGCCGCAACACTTGGACTCACTATTAGACGACTTCGGCTTCAATAAAGAGCCCGAAGTAATACCCGTCGCCTATCAGGAGGTGGTCTTCCAGGAGGAGGACTATTTGGACGACCCGTTCGACACCTCCTTCGTCGACGTGTCAACAGTTGCCCCGAAAGCGGCCAAAGAGTTGATACTATCGTCAAAAACAATACATTTGGACAATAGTAGTGAATTAGACGGAGAGCCGGATCCTTTTGACACGTCTTACGTGGAAAGTGCTATCACTGGTCAGAGTGTTGTGAAACCGAACTCTATAGACATCAGTCCTATTGAGACACCAAAAACTTTGCCGGATTACTCTCACCGTATATCCCGGTGCTCATCACGTGACAGCATTATGTCGAACCCTTTCCTACAGGACATGACCGACTATTACACGCCCTACGCGTCCGGTGCCCACACACCTTATTCAGGTAACTTTTTCACCTAGATGTTCTATAAAATAATTTAATTAGCTTGATTGTTGTATTATTTTGTGACCTAGTAAAAATTTTGATTCAGGATAATTTTATACTTTAAGAAAATGGTCTTGGTAACTGTTAGTTTAATTGAGGCCAATTTAACAAGGTAAATCAGTGAGAATAAATGTGAAAGATGCAAAATTTATCAATAAATTACTAGACACTAGTTTTGAGGCCCAAAAAACAATTTTACTCTTTTTTATGCGTTTATTTGAAAGCAGAGGAAAATAAATTACAGTTTTTTGAAAATTAATTAAATTGAACACAAAATCAATAATTCGTTGAACCGGAACAGTCACTGAAATTAGATCTGGTTTCACCACTTTCATTAAAACCCACTCAAAATATTTTACCAAAAAAATAGCAAGGTTAAAATAAACCACCAGAAGTGTACCAAATATAATTTACTTATTTAAAAAACAAGCTTAAATTTATAATAAAGATTAAATTACAGTTTGTGATAGAAGAAGTATAAAGTTTATTTAGTAAACAAAAAATTCTCTAGTTAAATTTATTCGAAACTAAATAGCAAGATTTTTCACCAAGATGAGTCATTAAAAAGCTACTAAATTTTTAAAAAGTTTTGTTATCATAGAAACCAAGAACATTTGAAAAATTATCCATACACATTTTAAAAAACTATTGAAACAAAATTACACTTTGAAAAATTGATAAACTTCAAACTAATGCTCGTGGGAATTAATCAGGCATAATATTTTCATCTAAAATATTCAATATAAATGATGATTCGGATAATTAATCATGATTAAATCTGTCACACCTATCGCACAAATAAAAATGACCTACTTACATAATCAATCAAATAATTAAAGAATGAGCAAGTTTAAATATTAAGACAAATGTTGAATAACATTTCAAAGCGGAAACAGAGAGTTGAAACATATTTTCCAAAAACTAACCCACGATTACTCAGATTCAGTAATAACGGGATATTTTTAGATCGATTTAATGATTTGTTTTCAACGAAAGCCTAAAAATAGCGGAAAAATATACGAAAATATTATTTTATTCAAATATAGTCAGCGATTCTCCTGATATTGATTTTGACGGCTCTATTAACTTTAGCGCCGATAATAAACTAGCACAACGTCTGACGCGTTTTGATCATATTAAGCCTTGATGTTATCAAGGTGGTTTCAAATCTAATCCAATTATCTAGAGTGCACGATTTAATCATGCTAAACTTGTTGTTTAATATTATGCTTATTCTGAATTCATTTATTATATGCAAAATATTCTTGCTTTTAGCCTTGCTAAAGGCCATTTGTTATACATGATGGGTGAATACCCTGCTCATTCTGTGAGAGACATTAATCTGATTTGTTTTATGAATAAAAATCGAGAATAACTCAGACATAAAGTCCATAAAATTAATGAAACTTCCAGTGGATAGCGATTTGAATAAAACTTGGAGATTCTCGGAATCGAAAATTCAATTTAACCAGAATAAATTGAATAAATTTAGTGATTGGTATTCCCTTATACAATTTTAAATTAAATAATCTATTCAAGCATGCACATGCGGGTGCTCTGTTTTTCTTTAGGGTTTCTTTTAAAAACGACTCTTCTATAGAATTATTGATCCAAGATAAATTATATCAAGATAAATTTTAAAATAAAGTACAATAGTTTTGTTAAAAAAGAATCCTATTGACTGCGCCACCAATTTTACAAGTATAATTATTAACATATTCAATATAGTTTTAACAAATGCTTAAATTACAGTTTTTAAATTTACAATTATTTTTACAATCTTGATGATTCTCAAAATACTGGTTTAGGAAAATACTTACCTCAATCTAGCATGATAAAATTCAAAAATTTCAATCATCAATTAGCTATCAATTTGACCTTTTTAATTTTAAAATAAATGCTGCTTTTAGACCAAGTTTTAAACTTTGAAAGAGCTAACCTTTTTGTATTATAAGTCTAAGTTACAGTTTGACAAAAATAATCAAAACAAAATATACTTGATAAAACATCTTTTTAGCAAGAAACTATTGAAATTTTTACAGAAATATAATTTTACCATGTTCGATTTTATCACACAAAAGAGAAAATATCTATACAGATCCAATTAGTAAAATTCAAACAAAGAAAATCTACCAAGTTTAATTTTCTGTAAAAATTTGTAGTTTTTGAAAAATCAAATAATCTGACCATGATCAATCACGCACAGGTACTACGACGCCAAAGAGGCGTAACTCAACGAATCCGTTTGAAGAGTCGCCCGAAGAGGAGACCAAAAACGGGATCAGTTGCGGCCAATCGCCAGTGGCCTCAGCCATAGCCGACATGACGGCCGACTTCTACAACGCGATCAGCGCTAACAACACATACGACGCCATCTCAACGGCGCCGCAGAAACAGCCGCCGGAAGCGCAAGACTCTGGCGGACAGCCATTCGATCCGTTCGCCACAATTATAGACGACGAGACGCCGAAGAGGCAGTCGTTGGCCGACGAAAACAGTGCGTCGTTTGCGGCCAATAAAGTGCTTTCGCCGGACACTAGTGATCCGTTCGCCGGACAGCCAATAGACGGTCTTCAGTCGCCAGTACTTCCGCCGCCGGACAGTGCGTTCCTGATGACCGACGACTACCATAACGACGACTTATCCGACTTGTCTGACGTCGAGGACAGCGCAGACAAATCCAATCAAAACGTAGATAACAATACATTTAATGGTTCCCAAAGACGAAGAAGTAGTGCCTTTCAAATGGAACTATTATCAGGTGATTATAAAATTAATTCACCACTGATATAACCATGCTCATTCTCATGTCAACTAGGTGATAAGAACGAGCCGGCTCCTACCTTCGAACCACTTCCAGCGACAACAATCCTTCAGAGGAAGGCATCGCTACCACCGCCAGAACCGGAGGAAGAGTTAATCGAAATCCCTTCATATCAGCCGCCAATAGATACCACAGAAACAAAGGACCCATACTTTGATCCCTTTCAGACAGTCTTCGACAAAGACGCCGAAGAAGTAGACGAACCTATCTTTCAAATTGAACCCCAGAATCAGGTGAGGGATCATTTTGTGGCAAATTTTTATTCTTGTTATTTGTTCCTCAATTATCCGCTGTTTTAATGAATGGTTTTATTCTTCAGATAAGACGTGAGTCTCTAACGCAGAACAGGAGAAGGCTTTCCACTCAGGACTCGCTGACAGACGTGGGACAGCCCAACAAAGACGCCGTCGGTATTGTGAACGACGCCTTCGATGAGGTGAATAGCGAAGGGGTCGCCAATCCGGTGGCGAACACCAGTCAGGGCGACGACTACTTCGGTTTGGGAGAGCCGGCGGACAACTCCGTTGTGGACGAGTCGGTGACCGGCAGTGAGAGGAGTGACGCCACGAATGCTATACTCTCAGGAAGTGTTACAAATCAGACGACATCCGGCGCTGAGACGGCCCCCAATGTGACCACATTTGGCGCCACCGACTCAGGGGTTGCGGTCGCCTCCAATTTAGACGACTTAACCGACTGCGGGAAAGACCCGTTCGATACCTCGGACTTCGATTCGACCGCTTTTGACGCGTTTGCCAACAAATTTGACGCCACGGGAACGGCCGACAACTCCGGCGCCTCAGCCTATGACCCGTTCGCGTCGCCAATGAAGTCGATCCCCAAACAGAGGGACGACTCTGAAGCGGACGTCTTCGACATATTCGACCCGTTCTCCAGGCCGTCGACAAAGACGCCGAAGAACACGCCCATGAAAATGGCCAAAACCGAAACGGACAGGGATTCGTTCGACGACGACGAGCAAGATAATATTAAAATTGTGATCAGGGCAAAAATGAAGGACAGCACAGGGGCTGACGGCAACGTTCCTAATCTTGGTAATGAATAGCTACTATTTATCACAATAATTGATCCAGTTAAACAATCTAACAAAATAATCTTGCTGATTTTTTTAGCTCCGCCCCCTCTCTTACCACCGCCGCCCAAATCGCCAAAATCTCCCGCATTAGAGGGTATGGATCTGATGCCTGACGAAGACCAGCCCGTAGTCGACGAATTCGAGGCCTTCTTCGGCGGCGGCCAACTCTCGCAGGCGGCCCAACACGTGATGCCCGCCGGCGGCGAAGAGGAGTGGCCGACAGCTTTCGGCGAAGCGGCCACAAAACGGGCGGACAGCTGCGAATCGCCCCAAACGCCGCTCTTCGATGAGGACACGAGTCTACCACTAGAAGAGTTTCCCGCGAAATACGTGGGCGACGGCTGGGAAATGCTCTTAAGATACCCGAACAAGAAGAAGCTGACCGCCAACCGGTGCTGGAAGAAGATCTACGTGCGATTCCAGGCCGAGTCCTGTGTCTTCCAGCTGTTCAACAAGAAGGAGGACACGAACCCGTTCCAGGAGACGCCACTGCAGGCCTCCTACTCCTTGTCCGAGATATCGGCCCAACAGTACGACCAGTACGGAAAGATCTTCACCATTAAACTGCAATATATCTTCTACCGGGAACGGGTCGGTGTCCGGCCCGGACAAATTGCCAAGGTCAATATTCTAGCTTGTTAAAAAATCGAAAAATTCCATTTTTAAAATTCACCTAGCTTAAATTTTACTCAATTGATTGACAGGTAATGCAAGGTCAAATCACATCGATGGGACAGTTCGCCAAACTGGGAATGCCTTTAGAACACGCCCCGCAAGTGAGCGAACTTTTCAAAATGGGTTCACTCAATTACCAGGATCTCAAAGAGATGCAACTCGTGGTCGAGGAGTCACTCTTCAGGATGACTATACACAGGGATCGGGCGCTCACTTATAAGACGGAAGAGATCCAGTGCTGCGTTCAGGACGAGCTCTATGTCGAGCAAAACAAAATGGGAATCATTACCAAACAGTTGGCCAGAGTTCGCATATTCTTCCTCGCGTTTGTTAATGGTGAGATAAAAATTAACCATAATAAATCAAAATACCAAAGTTTTCTTATTATCCAATTAAGAATATCTAGTTCAAAGTTTTGTCAATTCAAAACTTTTAGATTTAATTACAGTTTTTGAGAGTTAGCTATTTCCAATTTTCTACTAAAGTTACCTTGCCTATTGATTTTATTTGAAATTGAAAAATTGAAATTTTGCAAGGTGATATTATTCTAGAAAAATTTAAATTAAAATTTAAACAGTAACTTGGTAAAAAATATCTTGAAGATACTGTCCAACTAAGATAATTCAAAATAAATGTTTATTACAAATTGTTTCTAATGAGAAGTTTACAGTTGTTAAATACAAATTAAACCTTGATTAATTTAGCCTAAAATTGACCAAAAATTTAATTTAAAAATGCCTATGGTTATTTTATCGAGATTATAAAATTAACAAGATGATTAATTGACAAAATAAATCCATATTATTGTTTTTCCAATATTTTTATATTCAGTTCCAATGTTTATAACAAATTGTTTTTAATGAAAAGATTACAGCTTTTAAAACGAATGCTATTATTGTTTAACTCCAGGAATGCCTACGATTGAGGTCGGAATCAATGATCTGAAAAGACAGGGAAAAGAAGTTGTGGGCAGACATGACATCATTCCCGTTGTCACAGAAGAGTGGATCAGATTAGAGGCCGAAGAGTTTCACTGTACGGTCCAACCGGAGGACTTCGAACAGACCAGGATCATAAAACTCATACCTCCGGACGCCTGTCATTTCGAGCTCTTGAGGTTCCGGATCCGACCGCCGAGGAATAGGGAACTACCGCTTCAAGTGACCGCATACCAGAACCTGACCAAATCCAAAGTGGAATTCAAGTGTGACATACTTGTGCCAGGGTGCATATCAAGAAAGCACGGGCACATCCCCTGCGAGGACATCAACATCCGGTTCCACATACCTGAGTGTTGGATCTACTTCTTTCGGGTGGAGAAACACTTCAGATACGGCGCTCTCAAGTCTGTCAACAGGAGGGCCGGCAAAGTGAAGGTAGGTTTGAATTTTTTCAGCTTTTGGAACTTATCTTGCTAATTTTTTGATACCTTTTTTGCAGGGTATCGAACGCCTCTTAGGCACAGCACAAAACCCTGAGCCACAAATGATCGAAGTGACCGCAGGACAGGCCAAATACGAACACGCATTCCACTCGATTGTGTGGCGGATACCCAGACTCCCTAAAGAGGGACAGGGTAATTATTATTTTTAGTATTTATTTAATTATTAAAATAACAAGAACATTTTTTTCTGAAAAACTTATAGACTGTAATTTTATAAATAGGATTCATATAACTTAAGATAAATTATTTATTTGGAATATTAGTGGAATTGACAAAAATGCCACTAATTTTCTTAAACATGCAATCAATTAAATATATTTACCATGATATTTCTATAATTTTATTATTTAAAAACATAGTCTTTTTGAATTAATTAATTTTACCTTATTTCTATAAGTGAGTAATTTAGTCAGGTTTTAGAACTGTAATTAGAGTATAGATTGAAAATTATAGTAAAACTAAAAACACCTTGTTTAAAATTTGGCGAAGACAGACAAAAAAGTTTTTGTTTCTTATAAAATTACCAAAATGCCTTGAAAACAGTATCGTGGACATTTTCGGCTTCAAGTTATAGACTGTAACTTTATTAATAATATTCATATAAGTCCACATTATATAATTATATCTATTATTATTGGCCTTCGCCTCCACCGTCAGTTTTACCTATCAATTCTTTTATTTTAAATACTTTTTATTGAATTCTATCATGGTGATTTGATATTTTTTTCATTATTTTTGTCTCAAAAACTGTAATTAATGGATCATGGTAAAATAGAAAAACTAGTAAAAATAAATTTATTGAAATTTGGACAGCTGTCAACAGAAGCACTTTTAATTTCACCAAGCTAACTCGAAATAAATTTTACCCAGGTGCATACACACAACAATTCATGACAGTGCGCTTACCATTGACATCATTTGATCAAATACCGGAGTCATTCTACGATTATGTGCATGTTGAGTTCAAGATGCCCTCGACTACAGTATCGCACACAACCCTCCGCTCAATATCGGTGACCAATGAGAACCCCCCGGAAAAGTTTGTCAGATATCTGGCTAAATATGAGTATAAAATTGAGCTCAACATGACTTCCGAGGAGGAAAAGGAGCCCGAATTCGTGGCCGCCGTACAGAACACCGACGACCGCAAAATGTCACTGACGTCGACCTCAACCAACAGCGACCCGAAGGGCGAGTCCGCCGCCAAAGAGGCGGCCGAAGACAGTGACGAAAGTGATTGAAACACTAATTAACTAAAATACAGACAATAATTGCAATAATTTTTCTCCCAATTTATCCGAAGACAAATATTAACTGTTTTTTTAGTTGAAGTTTTTGTTTGATTAATAATTAGTAGAGTTTTTTGATGAAGAATAACAAGTTTTTGTTTCATCTTTTGAGGACCGGTTCAGTCAGTACGTAACCACTCGTGTATTTACTGCTTAATAAATTAGACATAATCTGAATGCCCATCATATGCCTACGTACTGAGTGGACGATCCCTTAAGAAAATTCAATAATCTATCAGATTTTGATAGAAACGATTGCATAATATGTGAAAAAAGTCAATATTTAATTAACAAAAAATGATTAAAAAAGAATATATCCTAGATAAAAAAAAGCTATAATTTAACCTCGCAATGAAAAAAATAAATAAACGAGCATGGTGATGTTTTTCTCTTTCTCCGTTATAAATACAACCTGGTTCATTGAAAAAATTCGTTTTATTTTTCATGCAATACATTATAGACTGAGTCCTGATTTGTCAAAGAATATAATTCTAAAAATTAATTTAAGGTTAAGTTTTGTTGAATAAAAAGATGAAATAATGTAAAACTCATATCCAATACAAGTCGTGCTATTAATTGAATAATTAATTGAAAACAAATAATAAATAAAAAACAAAATAATTATATTATTAATGAATTATTGAGAAAATCAATTGAATTGAAAAAAAACAAAAACAAATTTTGTTAAACATTTGATGTATTTATTTATAAAATATATTTCAGTTCTTAAGACTATTGAATAGAAGATTAAATAAAATTAAGTTTTGTTTTTAAAAAATAAATCACTGTTCTTGGTATATGTTCTTGCCCTACCCCCTCTCCCCACTAAAAGTCCAAGCTTAACAACCTTTAGCTTAAAAATATTCTGTTTGACCTTATTCTGAGCTGGAATAAACTGGCTATTTTATCACATGGAAACCCCTTTTCAAAATAAGCTAGTATACACTTTGTACAATCTAGTACCATTTGATGACCTATCATTCAAATTATTCTCGATTATACACTAGTATCTGTGCTAAAATGTCAATCATACCCAGCAATCACATGAATTTATACGGAGCCTAATATTCAGGTATATTTTGAATGACAGATCAAACATATGGTGAAACTATTCCTTAAATTCAGTTTAACGTTAATCGTGTTCAACTCAGAGTCTCTTTAGTCTAGAATATATTAAAACCGGGAAATTATTTTCTGAATTTATTCCAACATCTTCCTTATTATCACATTAATAAACAATTGGCATTGGTGAGCAACATTTTGCAATGATCTTGATAACTCAACTAAATGGAAAAATATTGATACCTTGAATATTCACAAACCAGGAAATAAATGCAAAATTGATTGTCATTTTAGGCAAATTTTTATGTATAAATTCTTGGCTTTTAATTCTGTTCTTTCACTCTTAAGATATTACCTAGTTACAAGACATGGACACAATTAACGGTTTCGGAACTATTCCGTTTTCATTTGATATTAAAGCATTTGTTTTCGCTTTTATTATCTTGGTTATTATAGCCAAGTTGGTTAAAAAGCACTGCAACGAAGTTGCCAAATTACCACCCGGACCATATCCTCTGCCATTTTTGGGGAATATACTAAGTATGGTTAAAACAATAGTGATCCTGGTGAATTGATATTTAATCCAATTTAAAGATTTTCGGGGAACAACTGTTCACCCGATTTTGACAATCAATAAATTGTCAAAAAACTACGGTTCGGTATTCACACTATGGTTGGGTCCGAAGCCTTATGTCTTTATCTATGACTTGGAAATCGCCAGAAGTCTGTTCCATAGGAGTGACTGCAGTGGAAGACCAAAGTCATTCCTGGGTTAGTAATTACTTTAAACTATTAATTTGTTAAGCATGGTCATTTTATTTTAGGTGATATGCTTATGAGCGGTGACTCTCATGATATTGTTTTTGCTGATTATACTGAGTCTCTGAAAACATTAAGAAGTGTAGCCCTTTCATCAGCAAGGTGAACCTTCCTTCAAAATTCATTTAATTTATATTAAACCTAATTATTTAATTGAATTAAACTTTCTCAAAGGACTATATCAAGATCAGATAATTTTTCAAAATCAATTTCAAAGCTAATAGACAAGTCGGTAAAAAATCTGATCATGGTCAATGGAAGCAAATCATTTTCACCTGAGGAACAATTTTATGACATG
>JAQIXD010000246.1:0-32601 GCA_034699985.1 Minunthozetes semirufus
GGAATTTAACCTTTAATCTTAGAAAGGCAAATCTTTAAGTCTTAAGTTTGACCCACTCCTAGGTATGACAAAATATTCCAAGTGAAAAATGCAATAAAATATAGCACCCCCTCCCAAAATTGGCTCAGAACAAATATGGGCGGCGATTTCAAGATTTAGTCAAAAATTAATTTAATTTACTAAATTTAAATGATAAACAATAAATTATCGTTATATTAGATCTTTATAAGTGTTATTTAATTGAATTTTTCGACCAATACCTCTTCCGCTGTCATTTTCTTTGTAAATATAGTATGATTTTGGGAAAAATAAGAGACTATTTAAGGGACTATTTGACCACTTTTTCGGGACTTTTATAGAGACTTTTTGGCAAAAATAAAAGACTTTTTATCTCAGCTCTGCTTATTATCATTTTTTAAAAACTCCTTTTCCCATACATTACTATAAATATTATAATTGAGTCAAAAATCTTTGAATCGTTCGCAACTAATCACTGAAATTAGAGCTCAAATAATATTCAATTAAATGCTACCATTTTTCAACTCATTTTATTTAACTGTTGTGTCTTATGCCAAATAAATTGATTACTTTGGACAAACATTAACAGATTCTAATATTCTTATTTTGTCTTATTGAGCATGCTTATAAATTATAAATTATAAATTATAATACTCTAATCATCAAATAAGGAGGATATCAGGTATTATTAAAAAACATTGAATTATTGCAGATATTTTACCGTAGATACTGCGCGACAATTAATTCAGTCAAAAGTGAATCAACTTTTTTTTCAATTCAATGCAATTCAGTTCAATAATTAATATTCAAACAAAATATTCACTTAAAGTATTTACAGAATTTTATACTCATTTTTACAGCGATAACGAAGTTTTGGATTATATCGAATTATATTATAGAAATATTAGAAAATACAAATATCGATGAAAGGATACAAAATAGACGAATCTATAGTTAATTTATGAAATGAGAGTTTCATTTTAAAATTCAATTTAAACATATTTCAATATAAAATGAAAATATAGTGCTTAATGGGAGTTATCATCGTTTTATAGTCTTCTTTGAATACTTGTTTTTAAGGCAGAGATTGTTTTAATACATTTAATTGTAATTAACGAAACACTGATCTCTCCCTCAGGAAAATATCAACAATTATAATGACATTAATCATAATTAGCATTATTATTATGTTCGTTCATCTCATCATCATTTGATAATTTAGATATTTCTTCAAATATATGACAAATGGAAGTAAAAGTCGATATATTTTGAAGTAATAAAAATTAATATCGATTTTTCAATACTTAATTAACTTTTCAATTAAAACACTCTAAGAGACTGAAAACGACTCAAATATTTCGTAATTGAAGTGAATTTTTATTTTACTTTAATCGAGAGATTCGTCAAAATATTTACAAATAATTGAAATTAAGTTAAAATCAATAAAATCGGTGCAAATAATTCTTCGCATATAATTCTCATCCGATTTTAAAATTGAAGATTAAGTGCAAAAATAATACAAAAATATCAATAATTGCATAAAAAATAAGGAATACATAGAAAGGGAAAGGCATTGATTTTATCAATTCAAAGGACGGAATTAATGTAATGAAAGTGATGTTAGAGTTAAATGATTTTCGAATTAATTATTATTTGGTTTTTATGTTGAAAATTGTCACCACTTTATGCCTTGATATTAGTCGGCTCTAAGTTAAACATTTGTTGCTCTCGTTTCAACTCTTTTTTGTATAATATTCTGCTCTCAGCCCAGAATAATATGGCGGACATCCACTCGAAAAATACTCCGACCACTGCCAGTCCAAAAGACCACGAAAGGAAATTATGGTCGTGATCTGGCATCCAATCCCTGTCGTCACCTCTTATGCCAAATATTATTACAGCAATTGTTGAGAATAGAGCTGAAGAGACAATCAATGTATTCAATTAGATATCAATTGATTTGATATTAACTCAAGAAAGGGTCAAATAAATTATATAAATTAAATAAAGGAGTAATTTGATGATTACCGGCCAAAAACATTGTTAATGAGAGTACTTTCATAGCAAACACTTCTCTGTCGATAACAAAACATAACTGAATGGCAAGAACTCCAATACAGGCCACCAATAAGAATATGAATCCAATTGTGTATAAGACTTGAGTCGCGATAAAGAATGCTATCAATGAAAAGAACAAAATAAATGAATGAATGAAAAGACAATCA
This sequence comes from Minunthozetes semirufus, assembly GCA_034699985.1. NCBI lineage: Eukaryota > Metazoa > Arthropoda > Arachnida > Sarcoptiformes > Punctoribatidae > Minunthozetes > Minunthozetes semirufus. The sequence goes on from JAQIXD010000246.1 coordinate 2,244, forward strand.
AATAGTTATTAATTTGAGGAAACGATTAAAACATTTTCATTTCAATGGTTTTAATGGTTTATAAAATGAAAGGCTTTTTGATGATGTCATACATGGCATCAAAATGTGTCTGATATTGTGGTACTCGTAATTGAATATCCATCGACATCCAGAGTAATATTTGACGAGTTCATAGTCATAGGGGTCGTGATAACTCCTAAAACATGTCTCCCAAAGACCTAATTTAACAAAGTTTGCGCCATAGAGTCGACGATCAGATGCCAACCAATTTGGAGTAACGAAGGCTATGATCGTAGATATTGAGCAAATGGCGGTCACCGTCAGCGCTGCCACTCTTGCGTCAGTCATTTGTCTTCCTTCAGACATTTTCTATCGATATTATCACCAAATTGTATACAATGAACACATTCAGCGGTCTTTGACACCAATTAATTTGTTTTTCCAATAGAACACAATTTTTAAATAATTCAGATCATTGATTATCACAACTTTTTTTGCCACAAAACTAATCTGGATTGCAATGAGATTCACTTAATCGTGCATTTAATCTAAAGATTTACGTTTAGGACATTTTCAAAACGCCTTTTTTACTGTGTTTCACACGAAACCGATTTTTCGCTCACAAGAGTCATGAAAAGCAGGTATCACTACTACAGAGAAGGACAGGTAGACCGACGCCCTATACTCTATGGCTGAATACCTGAATGGCTGATTCCACTTTGCAAATGAGGTATTCCTTTGAGAGCATTCAAACATACGTTTGAATAATTGATTGAAAACAAAATAACTACAAATAATTACATAAAATCATTCAAAGAACACATTTATCTCAACATTTAAATCAAAGTTTCACAAAAGGGATGAAAATAAGGATTAAATTAAAATATTTGGAGCAAAAGCTATGAAAAGTGATATCTCATACCAAATGTATTTCATCCGAACATTTCATTTAAATTGGATTTTCTGAAACTCAATACTCTTTGAGTTTATTTTGATTTCAAATGAAATCAAAGTTTTTATTTCGAATTCATTAGAAATGAGCGAAAAATAGAGTCAAATGTATTTCAATTGAATTCATTTTATAGATTTTATCACAACTTTTAGACTACTTTTAACGGAATGTCTTCTTATGTTAAAGAATTGATAAATAGTAAAATAATTTCAAAGAATAATAACCATTGAAATGAAAATTGAATTTAATTAAACAATCAATTGATGGGACACTTACGGGGCTCTAAGAAATCCAAAAGAAAGGCATAGTCTTCATCGAAAAGCCATTTACAGCCACGAAATTCGCGGTCATATAAATAGTTAGTGTCTCTGAACGTATGAAAACAGGCCTCCCATAGGCCTAACTTCTCGAATCTCTTCACCGGCTGTTTATTATCGGCCACCAACCAGTTGGGGGTCGAGAAGGCTATGATTGTAAAGATTGCGGTCAAAAATGTGAAGACTGCGGCATAAGTGACCGCACGGACTGAAGTCACGTCCAGTTTAAGCACAAATTTTCGTAAATTATCTGTCATTTTGTTTATGGTTTGATCGGAAAACTCTTTTGATTGTATAATATTTGTGACAAATATTTGAAAGACTATAATATGGAGTGATTTTTGGGTCAAAGGATTTTATCTCATTTGTAAACAACTCTTTGAATTGGTTTAAAGAAGAACTTTGTTTATCAAACAATCTTTGAAATTATGGTTGGATTCAAACCATTTCATATACTTTTGAGAAATGATTTTAATTTTCAGATTATTATAAAAATCTTCATTTAATTCAGAGTTAATTAGTTTTAATTAAAACCATATATCAGAACAAATCACACCTTTAATTATGAATCAGTTATTGAATGAAAGGACAGCCATTTGAAGCTCACATTACTATTCCGAAGTGACGTCAACTTTCGCATACCTGTTCTCAGATACACCTTTCCTACTATAAGACCATTCAAATACTGACAAACCAATGCTTTTGAAGCAAATCAGTCCTATTCCTGGAAAATATTTCCCTCTCTTCCGAAATTACCAAAAACTTAATTGCATTGCAAATGAGCTTTAAATGCAATTTGCAATCACTTCCATCACTTCCATCACAAATAGTCACAAAATATGAACAATTAATACAATTAATGAAAATCATTTTTTATGAACACAATTTGAAAATATAGGCATATATTGTAGATAATGAATAACTAATCATAACTTTTTTTGGGTGTTAAGTCTGGTACGAACCGACAGATATAAACCAATGCTCCAGAATATTCACAAACCCTTCAGGAGCTCATCAGTCGCTTATGTTTATGTCTCCTAATTATTATGAATTGGAAACTATTGCCAACTATTTGTTGGACACAAAAGAAGACATAACTCTAAATATAAACGACATTCCATTGGAAACTCTGATCGAAAACTGTTATCAAATGTCCGAACAGATTATGAAAAAGTATTTTCACACAATTATCGTAACTCTGGGAAAGTTTGGAGTTTTAGTGGTTTCAAAGTCTAAAGAAAAGGATATTCTAAAACTCGGACCTAATTCTCCGCTTTTCAATACAAATAAAGTAATTCTGCGAACAATTATTGGTTTAAAATTATATTGAATGAAGTTTTGTTTGAATTACAGGTAATTCAATCAAATTCTTTGAATGTCTTTCATTTAAGACAAGAAAATTTGGTCAACAGAATAGTTAACGTTTCGGGAGCCGGAGATTCGTATTAAACAATTACTTTATCCAAAGCCTTAATTAATAAATGTTTATTTGATTTAAAATAGTTTTGCTTCCGCAATGATTTACGCAATCATTCACAATAAATGTATCTCCGATTCGGCTCTAATTGGTTTAAAAGCGGCAAAATTATCTCTTCTGTCCTCCGATACGATTCCCAATAATATTGGAATCAAATTAAATGAAATTTAATTAAAAAATAAAACAAAATATAATTATTATTAGAAATTCTTGATTTATTTAAACTTATAAAAATATCTATTATTTAAACTTTACTCTTATAATCGATTGTATTAATTCTAATTGAAATTCATCAAAAATTAATAATGGTCATTTAATGGTCATTTAATCAATCGCTATATTTTTTAAACTCTCAGGAATTCTCTCTTTTTTAAAGAATATTCTTCTAATTCTGTTCACAAAAATTATGAAGAATTTGAAGTTAAAGCCAATTATTGGACGTTATTTGTGACGCAAATAGAATAGCATTGAGTCTGTGGGCGGTCTCTATTGGAACCCTATTCGAGTTGAATGTCTCGCTTCAGATCCAAAATAAAATTCAATAAAAACGTAAATATTTTCTCAAACTTTTGTTTAGAATTATTTTTTTAGCCTTAAATTCAATGAACTGATTGTGAAAGTGGTCTCAAATAATGAGTTTATTTTACGTTATTTGTTGTTCTGTTTGTCGGCTCTCAAGTCTAGCGATTATCTCTTTTGTTGAAGTCTTGTAAAAACAAATACAATTATCTTATGATTAACTGATTGTCAGATTTAATCTGTCATTTAATCGAAGATATATTTAGACATTTGAATCAAATTTATTGAAATCCATTGATTGGAAAGACTGACAATTAGTGACAAACTATTAATTCAAAGACAGAATCGACTGAAAAAAACAAATGTAAGACAAAAATAAACATTTTTTTAGAAATGAGTAATCATTTTAACATTGAATCCATGTTTAGATAATTGTTAGGTCTTTGGATTCAAACAAATGATAATACAAAATGAGTTCTTCAGTTTCGTATCACATCTCAAATCTCTTGGAAAAGGTTTGTCTTAATTTGTTTTAAAAAATGTTTTGTTTTGACATTCAATTGATTGATCTGTTATCAGATGACATCGACGGACAAAGATTTCCGTTTTATGGCTACAAATGATCTGATGTCTGAACTGCAAAAGGATTCGATAAAACTGGACGACGACTGCGAGAAAAAAGTGGTTCGAATGCTATTAAAGCTTTTGGAAGACAAGAACGGAGAGGTCCAGAACCTCGCCGTCAAATGTTTGGGTCCTCTCGTAAACAAAGTTAAGGAAATACAGGTCGAGACTATTGTCGACACTTTGTGCTCGAATATGATCTCTAATAACGAACAGCTCAGAGACATATCCAGTATCGGTCTTAAGACAGTTATCGCCGAACTGTCCCCCAATTCGACGGCTTTGGTCTCAACTATTTGTAAGAAAATAACGGGTCGTTTGGCGGCCGCTATTTCTCAGGTAAGCGAGTATTAGGTCTGTCCTCATAAGTGATAAGTAATTGATTTATATGTTTAATGAAAAGCACGACGATATGGGTATCCGTTTGGAAGCACTCGAAATATTGTCTGATTTGTTGAACCGATTCGGAAGTCTTTTGGTCTCATTTCACGCCAATATTCAGGACGCACTCATTCCTCAGCTGTTATGCCAAAGATTGGCCGTCAGAAAGCGAGCCATAACTGCAATGAGTTATTTAACTATGAGTTGTTCCCAACAGTTGTATAACAGAGTTATTGAGTATCTCATAGAAGAACTCACTTCTTATGTAAACAGTAAAGACATAAACAGCGCAAAGACTTATATTCAGTGCATAACAGCCATAAGCAGACAATCCGGTCATCGATTTGGGGAACACTTGGAAAGAGTTATGCCTTTAATCACAAAATTTGCGTCCATTGATATCAAAGACAAGAAACCAGAAGAAGTCGATGAACTCAAAGAAGTGTGTCTTCAGGCCTTTGAGTCGTTTGTCCGCCGCTGTCCTAAAGAGATATCATCGCACGTCACGACTGTAAGTCTTTTTATCACTTTTATTGAATTTTTAGAGTAATTTTCGGACCATTTCTTTCAGATAACAAATGTTTGTCTCCAATACTTGAGTTATGATCCGAACTATAATTACGATTCCGATGGTATGGATGACGAAGACATGGAAATGGATAACGAAGAAGAAGAGGCTGACACTGACGGTAGTTATAGCGATGACGACGACATGAGTTGGAAAGTTAGAAGAGCGTCCGCTAAAACATTGGAAGCACTGATATCTACGCGACACGAACTGGTCGTTGACTTCTATCGAAAAGTATCGCCGGAACTGATCTCAAGATATAAAGAACGAGAAGAGAACGTAAAAGTCGATGTCTTTAACGCATACATCGCTCTCTTGAAACAGACGCGAACAGTGATCGGAACGTCAACTGGTTTTGACAATTCAATGGAGTTTTCTAATAGTGTGGCCGCTATTGTCAGAGAACAGGTTCAGTCAATTGTAAAATCACTTCATAAACAACTCAGAGAGAAAAGCATTAAAACCCGTCAGAGCTGTTTCGCTCTGTTAAGTGAATTAGTAAATGTATTGCCCGGTGCTCTCACTGACCACATCTCTAATCTGATTCCGGGAATTCTCTACTCTTTGAGGTAAACCATAACTAAGATTTTGATCAAATAAATAACTTTTAATTGTTTTAGTGATAAGAATTCGAGTTCTAATATGAAAATCGATACCTTGGCCTTCCTTAATGTTCTTCTCAAGAATCACAGTCCAGAAGTGTTCCACAAACACATCCATATTCTGTTGCCGGCAGTGATTAATGCCGTTTCAGATTCGTTCTATAAAATCACTTCTGAAGCGCTCCTCGTTTTGACGCAAATAACTAAAGTTATCCGACCTTTGGGTCAGTTATTCATTAATTAGTAAACCATTTGATTGAAACTTAATTATGATTTTCTCGAATAGAATCGAATCGTAATATTTCGAGTAATTTTAATTTCACGCCTTTTATTCAACCCATATATGAGTCGACAATAATCAAACTGAAAGCCGCAGACATTGATCAGGAGGTGAAGGAGAGGGCCATCACTTGTATGGGACAAATTATTTATACTTTTGGCGATCAAATGCATACAGAACTTCAAGTGAGTCTCCCTCTCCTTTTGGACCGACTGCGTAACGAAATAACTCGTCTGACTTGCGTTAAGGCTATTACCAAAATTGCGAGGTATTCCCCCCAATGATTGTACTCTCAAATCAAATTAATTGACATTTTATTCAAACATTTATTGGTTTCAGTTCTCAATTCAAATTGAATTTGAATCCATTACTTCCCGAAGCGTTTCCAGTGTTGGCCTCATTTCTTCGCAAAAACCAAAGGGCTCTCAAATTAAGTTCTCTTCAACTGATCGATACTTTTGTCAAAAATTACAGTAAATCCACTTTTAATCACTTTTGACAACAAATTAACGATAATTTCTCTTCTTTTGAGGCGAATATCTGAGTCCTGAGACTATCGGTATTATATTGAATGAAGTGCCGCCTCTTATCAATGAATCAGATCTTCATATCTCTCAGGTTTGCAAATATTAGACAACATTTCAATGAATTAATTGAATTAATGATTGGTTTTGGATAACAGTTGACTCTCAATATGTTGACGTCACTGATTCGCTCGCATTTGGCATTTCTGGCGATAATCCCTCAAACAATACTACCGGAGGCGCTCGTATTGGTTCGATCGCCACTACTTCAAGGAAGTGCTCTAAACTCAATGTTGGAGTTCTTTCAAGCGATAGTACAAAACAGTTTTCCGGGACTCGATTACGACGAACTTGTCTTACGTCTAACGCAACCAATAACTCAACCGAATCGCAATCAAACAATGATTTTACATAAACAGGCCTTTCATTCGATCGCCAAATGTATGTCCGCTATATCTATAATCGACGGCAAACGGGCCTTAAATGCTGTCCGAAAACTATTGGCTGACATTCGAAGTCATAAAGAGTCGGATTCGTTACAACTGTTCGCTCTGTTAGCGGTCGGAGAAATCGGAAAAACAATTGACTTGAGTTCCATCAAAGACTTGAAGGATGTTATTATTGAAGCGTTCAACTCCTCCAGTGAAGAGGTGAAGAGCGCCGCCTCATTCTGTTTGGGATCTATTTCTGTGGGAAATTTGGAGGAATATCTGCCTTTTGTTTTATCTGAAATTGAGAGCCGACAGAAACGACAGTACCTTTTGTTACACTCTTTGAAGGAAATAATTAGCTGTCAATCAGTTACTCCGCAAACCATTCAAGTATTGGAACCACATTTGGACTCCATTTGGAAATTACTTCTGAATCACTGCGAGTGTCCCGAAGAGGGCACACGTAATGTTGTGGCCGAGTGTTTGGGAAAACTTACTTTAATAGATCCGACAAATCTTTTGCCACGACTTCAACAATATTTGTTATCGGAGTCACCCCTCGCCCGAAGCACTGTAGTCACGGCTATGAAGTTCACGATTTCAGATCAGCCACAGAAGATCGACGCACTCCTCAGGAATACTATCGGAGACTTTTTGAAGACATTACAGGATCCGGATATTAATGTCCGTCGCGTGGCTTTAGTGGCCTTTAATTCTGCGGCTCATAACAAACCATCACTTATTAGAGATCTTTTGGACTCAATATTACCTCAACTCTACAATGAAACCAAAATAAGGGTTCGTTCGCTATATGTCTGTCCTTTTATTTAAATGTTTTGATTGTTTGAAACAGAAAGAGCTGATCCGTGAGGTAGAAATGGGTCCCTTCAAGCATACTGTCGACGACGGTCTTGACATACGAAAGGCGGCCTTTGAGTGTATGTACACTCTTTTGGACTCATGTCTCGATAGAATAGATATCTTTGAGTTTCTCAATCACGTGGAGGACGGACTCAGAGATCACTACGACATTAAAATGTTGACATATTTAATGTTAGTCAGACTGTCGACTCTCTGTCCATCGGCTGTTCTTCAACGTTAGTCAACAGATAATTGTTTGAACTCTTAATTCATTGTTTGATATTTCATAGGTTTGGAGCGATTGGTCGAGCCTTTGAAGAACACATGTGTTAGTAAAGTGAAAGCAAATGCAGTCAAACAAGAGTTCGAAAAACAGGATGAGCTCAAGCGGTCAGCGATGAGAGCCTTTTTAGCTCTTTTAGCGATTCCTGACGCCGGTATTAATACCACAAAAGTGACCACAATTTCACTTAATATTGAATTTATTTTTGATTTTCAGATAAAAACATTTTAATGACTGACTTTTTATCACAAATAAAATCAACTCAAGAACTGTCGGTACTCTATGAGACCATACAAAAAGATTCGACCGTTTCTAATGACGTTCCCATGGATTGCAATTAATATCAGATGATTCGCAAGTCTTTGATTTTTGTGAAACATTTAAACGCTTTTACTCTTTATTTAACTCAAAGTTTGTTATTAAACATTCATTTGTCATAAAAACAGATTTAAATTTAATAAAAATTCTTTAAATTAATTATATTTTTGTTATTCTTTTAAACAAATTATACAAAAGGTATTTGGCTTTCAGTCGTTGGCCGACAGGTTTTCATACAATTTTTCCCATAATTTTGCGATTATTTTCAATTAAATAGAGATAAGGATTATCTCTTAACATAAGATCTATTGCTTTATATTTGATTAAAATTAAACAATTTTTATATATTTTATGAACAAATAAATGATTTATATATTAAGCGATAAAATTGAAAAATGGAATCAATTTTTGTCTATAATTTGGAAACGATTTGATTATCGCTTAATATTATCCAATATATGTTTGGCACCGGACTCGAGAAGACTTTGTGCCAACTCATAGCCAAGTATTGCACTATTTTTCAGTTTATTTGTAACTTTTTCGTCTGTCATCTGATTTATAGCAATTGCAGTATAATTGAAAGGACAGCCGCTGTCACTGACCCCTGATTTGACTAATCTCTGGTCTAAATCAATGGTTATTTTGTTTTGGACTTTAGTTTTTCCGTCAATACTCAGAACAATACCATTGAGAGAAAGTTTCGAGTGATTGTCGCTATACTCTGAGTCTGTGTCTTCATTCCAAATGGATTTGACGCCAATGGGTACAGAACAGCCCCCTTCTAACTGTTGCATAAAAGTGCGTTCAGCCAAACACTCATAAGTGGCTTTCAAATCAATTAATGGCTTCAAGAGATCCAAAATAAAAGTATCGCCAACTCGTGCTTCAATGGCAAGAGCTCCCTGACCTACAGCGTAATACCAGTCATCCCATAATCTTTTTGAAATACGAGAGCCATAACCCGCTCTCTTAAGTCCGGCTGAGGCAAGGATTAGAGCCGAGTACTCATTACTGGGATTATCTAATTTAGCAATTCTTGTGTTCAGATTTCCTCTGATGTCTGCGATCTTAATCTCAGAATTAAATTGTTTTAATTGAGCGATACGTCTGAGTGAAGACGTGCCGATATTTATTGGTTTAGTGTCGCGCAATATATCCATTGGATTCTCCAATTTTATTCCGGACTTCAGAACAATTGCATCCGAAGAGTCTTCGCGTCTGTTATCAATAATATCAATAAATGAGAAAATTGTTTCAATTTTTGCCAAAAATTAATCAAAATTTTGTTTAATTTGTTTTCAAAAGTTTTGTTTAGAAAAACAATTCATTAATAAAATCATAAAAAACTTGTTTTAATTGATTTGTTTGTCAAACAAAATAAGTTATTTATTTTAAATAACAAAACAATAATCTTTGAGATCTTGTTCTCAATAAAATTATAATTAAAAGTTCATAAGATTTGTCCCAATTCTATATCTATTTAATGTTGGAAAGAAATATCAAGGTTAACAAAAATTATTATTACTTGAGTTTAAAATATCCCCTTTGGGAACCCCTCTAATAAAACATTTAACGGAAACTAATCAAACTTTTGTCGATTTATTGAATAAATATTTGATAAACAAATTAATGAATGAGTGAATCGATTGAATCGACATTAAGTCAAATATTAACACAAAAAGGAAATTATATATTATATGAACTCAACTGAAGTTTAATCACAAATACAGACAATATATTCAAACAAATCATAAATCAATCACTTCTTGTAAATCAAACAAAAAACATGACTTACTTTGTGATGACAGCAATAGTACATCCGTTTGGAAGAGTTGTCGGCAAATCCTTAAGTGAATGAACGATGAAATCAATTTTGTGGTCCAGAAGTTCATCTTCTAATTCTCGGGTAAATAATGCCTTTTCTCCGATCTTCGAGAGGGGAATATTTAAAATATTGTCTCCGGTCGTAGTCATTGATTTCAAGCAGAAATTATATCGATTTTCGCCCCAAAACTCTTTCAATTGACTGATAACTGATTCGGTTTGAATCAGAGCTAATTTGCTTTTACGGGAACCGACCGTCACATTAATAGTCCCTCCATTAGTGACACAATTGGAGGTCAGTTTTGTTGATGAACTCATAGGACACTCAATTTGTTTATCAATTTTTGTCGGATTATTTGAACACATTTTACGATATGTTTATATTTATTATATTTTAAATAAATTTCAAAAATAATAACAAATTTAAAGAAAATAATAAAAACAAATTCAAAACATATTTAAAAATATTTGAAAATCAATAAAAATAGAGTCAAAAATCGAGAGGAAAGGAAAGGAAAGCATGGATTCAGTGATTAAAAAGTTTGAGAACACATACGAAACAAGTTTTGAAAATACGATAAAATATTTGTTTCATTTGACGAATGCGTTGAATATGTTTCGTCACTAAACCCTACTCTCAACTGATTTATAAAACAACTTATGATTAGTTTTATTAAAGTTTTATTGGTTTATAAGAAATACTTATTTATTTTCATTTGAATTTCCGATTCAAAGCATTCAATACATTAGAAATTTAATTCAAAAACATTTGTTTTATAAATGGATTTATGTTTTATAAATTCTCATACATTTTGAGTACTGAATCGTAATTACATTTACAGCGCATATGGAAAGTATGAAAAACATTCATTTAGTCATTAATCAGTTTGATGCTCAATCTTTTCACCTTGGCAATACTAAATTTTGTAACATGCTTACTTCAACTTGTTCTGTTATTGGTTCTGATTTAAGTGGAGGTAAATTCAATAAAACAATTTAATTGAGGACACTTTTGTTTCGTTAGTTGTTTACAGTTGTTTAGGTTATACTTTCGTTTGTTCGTCGTATTAACATGATATTAACATGATACATTACTTTTAATCTTTAGTGCTTCCTTTCTCTTTTTTTCTTAAATTATAATTAAGTTATAACTCTTAGTTCAACACTTATTTAATTAAAGTAATTGTGTCGGATAACTTTTTTGTTCATTTGATATTCAAAATTTGAAATTATGACAAAACGATTGTTAATAGATCTATCTCATTTAGTTGAGACTATTTTCTGGTGCCACTAATTTTACTCACTCTTTTTTAATCACACAATAATATAAGTTAACAAACATTGATAAGTATTTCACTCTTATAATGATTTGCATTTATTTGTCTAATCTCTGGCACATAATGATGATAATAATGTATAAAAGTAGCAAGATATGTATTAAGATAGCTTTTTGTATTTCAAATAATCGCATTATAAAGCTCTAAAATTTCGTTAATTTTGAAATCAAATCTAATGTTTAAATAAAAATAAGAAAATTATTGCAATAATTATGTAATTAATGAGATTCGAGATAAACAGCTCTAACTGTTGTTCAGAAATACAAATATAAATATCGATTGTGTTTAGCATTAAAGTAATTTTCTGACCAAATAGTAGGGGTAAGGGTAGGAGTAGTAATAGATGCAGTGGCTTTACTCTGTAAGAATATAGTGATCATAAGAAGACGAACTAGATTCTAAGCATGATTATTTTAAATAAATTTCCAATAAAATCACTAATTTATAAGTTATTAAAGCAAAAGCGATATTTTAGGAGATTTAGTAATATCTGAATCTGTTTTTCAAAGATGTCATACATTTAATTGAAATTGTATTAAAGGGTAAAATTATGGATACCTTTCAGTTCGAAGAAAATGGAAATATTAGTAAAATATAATATAATATAATAATCGGAATAAAGTCCTAAAACTTTCAAAATTTTGTTCAAATCTATTGATAAGGAATTATTTGATAAGTTTTGAGTATTAAAAATAGAAATTCATTTAACTCTTCCGCTGTTTGTTCTGAGTCGTGAAACTTGTCCTGTGCTCGTGTCCTGAACTCTTCCAGTTTTCTTTAGTTGTTCCCTACGTTTCCATTTGGCGAACCGTTGTCTCAACAAATCAGCCAAATATTCGTTCCAATTGTCGGGAAGTAATACAACAATAAATCCAAACAATAATAGCAAAACTCCGCCTAATTTCATGTCTTGAAACACAGTTTTATAGACCAAAGTATCGATGACTGAAATTGTCAAATGATTATTAATCATTGATCATTAATCATGCTCAATTTATCAAAATATAAATGAGTAACTAATAAATACAAACCTGAAGCAATAGGAATTGCACAGAAAATTCCAAGATTCAAAAAGAGTTCATATGTCCAGACAATTCCCAAATTTCCGATAAGATTGGCAGTTAATAACATTATGGCAGAGCCTGTCAGTGTTGTCCACGGAATTTGTGACCAAATAATGGTTTCGGCGCCAAATAGATAGAGTAATAGAATGAAAGGCCACATAAGAAACGCATTCATTAAACCAATTAAAGTGAAAAATAGAGACATTTGTGCGAAACTCGTGTAACCAATCATTCGTTTGAAGAATACCTAAAAATCATTATTTAATTCAAATTATTTTATCATAACTTTGAAGGATTTATCTATACTTTATAAATGGCTGCCCCTATGCCAGCCCCCACCACTATAGTAACGGCAGTAAGAGTTCTGTGCTGAACCCCATCCATATACACGAGAAGAGCGATTCCAGTGTTACATATTATCACAGCTACGATCTGTGCAAAGAAATTATCTTTTTATTGATTTGTTATTGAATTTAGTAGAGTATGATCAATGTCATGTCATTTTACGCACACGAATGCCAACGAATTGCTGGTGCAGAACTACCCAGGATAACAAATATACGATAGAAACTGAGCACGAAAACAGTGCCATCACTACAGTCGTGTCCAATATTCTCAGCGAAAATACGAGCATATAATTAGTTAATATCCATAACAGACTAAAAGATCCACACCGACCAAAAAACTGTAATAATGTGAAGCCTTTCTCCATAAAGCCCTGAATACTTTCCCTACAAATGAAAGATATTTTAAGAATTTTCAATAAAAGAATTTAATGTTTCTCTCTCTATGTTTTATCTATACTTAGAGAAAGCTTTTATTTTATTAATAATTGATTTGATATAAATTTTATATTAAATTATGAAACTTTGGGCTAAAGATTTAATATCACTTTTTTTTTGTCAAATATAATAATAGAGTATAAAGTTTGAAGGGATGATCTAAATTGGAAATAACAATACTTACACAAACATTTTTTTAGTCGAATCATTTTCTTTATTACAACACAATTGACTCAATGTATAAATCGGCAGAAAAAGTATATTCCAGAGGGAAATAAACCAGGTGGCAAAGAAAGGAGCGTCAAACACTACATCATATTCCTCTTCCACTGTATAGGTTTTCTTAATAATAAAAGAATTAAAACATAGACATAAATGTACATATTCTCAATTTGTTTTTTAAAACCTACTTTTTCATCCTTTGTTCCAAAACCACTTGAATTATAAGTGATCTGAAGAGAATATCTGTCGTTTACTTCTTTTTGAACTCTACTGAAACTAATTTTCATGAGATAAAGTGCGCCAATCCATGAAAATGATATAAAAATCATCAAGAATATTCCACGAAGTACTTTTCTAGTTTTGTTCGAACACTTTGTTTGACCCGTTTCTAAAGACTCATTATTTGTATCTTCATTAATACCTATTAATAATTACAAAAAAAAACATTAAACCAATTATGCTACTCTCTTGACTATTCTTACAGCTATAACTACTTGGATAAACAAAAATTGAAAAATTGGGGTAGAATTTGATGGAGTAGAATGAGGGGTATTTGGGATATACCACTTTGTGTCTCATTTAGTAGAGATTAATCAAAAGCATTATTACATTGAAAGGCTTATATACACTAATATACATAGAGACACTAATAAATGTGAAAACATTATTCTTTATACATCAATATTTAATGAGAGATTATTCTCTTTTCAACAAATAATTACTTATATGCCTTATTTCATCCAATATTTAAAATATCTTTTAAGCTCTAAATCGTTTCAAATTCAATTGAATTTAATGCTTTAATTGATTATAAAAATAATTTTTAAAAAATTGTTATCAAATTAGAAATTTTGAATTCAATGAAGAACTCACCAAATGGTCTGAATTTAGTAGAATTAACAGCACTGATGAGCATTCTTTCAAAACAATTGATTCAAATGAATAAAAATTGAACTAATTATAGAGTATAATCATAATGTAAATTATCATTTTGATAAACAATAATATTTCGCTAATTGATCATGCTCATTCAATCAACTGGAATCGCATCATAATGATTTTTTGGAAAAATTTCAATATTAAGAATTAATACTCATTTCATTAATTTAATTTAAATTTAAGTGAAGGCCCGAATCGCTATTAATTATGAGTCAAATACCATTCAAATCAATGCAAATATGACTTTATTTTGAAAATAAGAGCAGAGGATTCACACTTTGTTTTTAAATAGAGATATATTGTGCGCATAGACTCTCTTCAAAGAATCACAGTTTTGATGGAATCACGCAATCAGAGCTCCACAATATCATACACTTTATAGACTTTACTCGAGTATCATAAATACAATTGATTTGAGGTATTATTTAGAAAATATATAAAGGATTACATTCGAAGACTCACTCAATAAATAATTTTGAGATTTTGAATGAAATTCAATAAAAATAATATTATTTAAAATGTATTTAATGTGATTCAGATTTTGAGAATTCTTTAAAATGAGAAAATTTAATACAAATAAAAAAATCAATAGTTTATAACCCAATTATATCCTGATATATGATGTCATGCAATGAAAATTTCAAAAACATCTAAATTCTAAGAAATTGGTTGCTCTATATGTCTCCTCTATATTCTCTTTCTTCACGAATTTCATATAAAAAATCACTTAATGTGATTTGAAAACTAAAAATAGTTAATCACAATCATTATTTATACTTATCAAGTATCATTATATGGATAGAAAAAAAGGTGAAAATCGATATCAAAATGTTTGTTCGAAATTAAAGCGGAAATATTGTCGACTAATATACAGAATTCGTTGTTTGGCTGAAAGTAAAACTAATTTCTATTGTTTTCTGTGTCCATAAGTTTCAGTCAATAATCAGTCTTAAACACGATTTTCTCTAATGTTTCGCATTTCAGTTGCTATAGAAATGTGTCAAAAGATTTATTACAGAATAAAATTTTTTTTGTCTAAATTATCGATATTTTAGTAAAAATAATTAAAAATATCATTAATTTAAGTCTGGTTTCAAAGATCAGTCAATGCGTTTACAATAAATATCTGTTTAAAAAATGTTTAAAACTTCAAAAATTCCAATTCTTTTTACATTTCTATTGTTTTTAAAGTTAGTTCACCAGAGTTTTCAATTAACTGAATGTCAATTTATAGATAACTCTTCAAACCCTTGTGTTCATGGAATATGTTTGACCACTAATAATAGTCAGGATATTGACTATCAGTGCTATTGTCTCAATGGATTCACAGGAATCAATTGCACTAAAAAGTTAGATCAATGCCTTCAACAAAACCTTTGCCTAAATGGTAATACCTTTTGTATTTGTATCAAAACTTTCTTTAATATAAGTATTAATTATCTTCAGATGCAATTTGTGTCAATTTAGAAGACACTCAGGATATTGAGTGCATCTGTCCGCTTGGTTTCTGTGGTTTGTCTTTTCAGTTATTTATTTATTTCACAATTTATATATTTGTGCATTATTCTGACCGACACTCAGGTAAATACTGCGAATCAGAAATCAATGAGTGTATGTCTAACCCATGTCAGAATGGTGTAAGTATGATAATGTGCCCTATTTAATGTTTAATATTTAATATTTATCAGTTTAAGCTACGAATTATTGAAATAATTCTTATATGTCTTTATATTTAATAAATTTGGAGAATAGGGCCGTTGTTTTGATAAATTGAGTGATTATGAATGCAAATGCATTAATGGGTGAGAAATACAACAAAAATTAAAATTAAATTTAAAAATAAATTTAATTCAGATTTGAGGGAAAGAATTGTGAAATCGATATAAATGTTTGTAATATTCAAAATTCAACGCAAATATTCTCTATTACTCGATGTTTGAATGGAGGCACTTGTGTGGAAGGACCAGGAGATAAATTCTTTTGCGCTTGTGATCATGGTATTTTATATTCTTAGTTTACCTGTTTATCTAAAAATACGTTAATATTTTAATTTGAAAATAAAGTCACTTACTATATTACCCATATTAATGACTTATTAATCGACAGTCACAATATCTATCACAATATCTATCACAATAACTGTTTTTAAAATATATAATTAAATATAAGGACACACCGGACAGCGCTGTGAACACAGAATAAGAATATGTGATACGAATCCTTGTTTTAACGATGGAAAGTGTCAACAAAATGATTCGGACTACTATTGCAAATGCAGTTTAGGTAAAAGCTCTATAAAATAATTGAATTAATTTATAAGCGCTTACTCTTTATCTAATATCTGATAGATTGGACGGGAAAGCGATGTGAAGTGTCTTTAATCGAGTGCTCCACTAATTTGTGCGAAAACAAAGCCATTTGTATGGAAACCAATTACAACAAAACAACTGACAAATCATTTGAGATCCAAAAACATCAGATATTGTGTTACTGTTTGCCAGACTTTTATGGGACCAAATGTGAGCACAAGATCGATGACTGCAACCAAAATCCGTGTCTAAACGACGGACTCTGCAGCGATGGCATCGATAGCTATGTTTGTCACTGCAAAGAAGGTTATACTGGACTCAACTGTCAAATCGATTGTTCGAATCCAACCAACGAACAAATGTGTATAATTGCGAGCACTGCCACAATCGATGTGACAACTTCTTTGTGGACCACATCTGTTCCAATGTTCTCATCACTAGAGAGCAGTTCAATTGAAAGCACAGTCTTTCCTCCAATTATTTCATCTGAGACTCCACCTCTTAATATATCAGAAATAATTGTCTCAACTTTAACCACAAATTTTGAAACCGCTTTACCCCACATAACAATAAGTCCAACGATTTTTGAACCCCAACCCAGTGCTAGAATAGAGCCAAACATAACGGAACCACCTTTTACTGAGGGTCCCAGTCCTGAGATCAAAGTTTTCATTCCTCGATTCAATGGATTTAATTCTTCTATTATTTATGGTTCGAAGAGAAGAAAAAGAGAATTTGTCTTAATTTCATTTCGTTTCAAATTAGACCATTTAATCAACGGTTCAATGCCTGTGCTCTACTCAAAGAGCGAATACAATTACGAGCTTTTAATTTATATTAATAACAATTTTATCAAACTTTTGATTATAAAAGGATTAAAACAGATTTTATTAATCGAAACAAACTTTAAAATCACTGCCAAAGTCTTCAATAAAATTGAAACCAAGCTATGGATTACTTCAAGTAATAAAAGATTAAATTTTTTGATTAAATTTAATGAAACCGAAAGAATGGGAGGATATCAACAAATTGAGACCAATTTAAACGAATTGTGTTCATTTGATTTGTTTTATTTCGGAAGAATTCCCACAATTTTTAATAATATATTTAATCAAAACGACAGCCAATCGTTCAGCGGTTGTATTCATAATATTTTTATTAATAAATACGAACTGTTTTTAAGCGATGCCATCAAAGTTACAGATATTTCCGAGTGTCTCATCGATGCCAAACATATTTGTGGTGAAAAGCCCTGCAGGAATGGAGCAATTTGTCAGATTGATAGTCAATACTGGGAGTGTCAATGTCCTGAAGGTTATTCTGGTGATTTATGTGAGACAGCCTTCTGTAATGAGAATCTGTGCCATAATGGGGGTGTTTGCCTCCTACCAGACAATCACAGCTATTTGTGTGTTTGTCCCTATGGTTGGACAGGAAGCCGATGTCAATTAAGTAATATGAGAAATAGGAGCCATACCTGTATCACAATTGACTAATATTCTTAAATTTCAGAAACAAAGCCAATGTTCGCATCTTTTAATTTGGATGAAAGCAAAGAGTCGTTTATTAAATACAATTTTCATAATCTGAGTAATCATTTGGAAATCAAATTCCGTTTTGCGACACAAAACATGAATCAAAGCAAAGCTCTAATACTTTTCATGAGTAATCAAAATCAAAGTCAAATCATTGATTTCATGAGTATATCACTTGATTTGGGAGTCCTCTTCTTCACAATCAATTTAGGACATGGTATTACTTTTATATCACTAATTCATTACTTTTAATGGCACACAATTTGTAATCATTTTATTAAAATAAGAGCGAGAGAACAAAATAGCTAATGAGCATATAGCTAATGAGCATGGTGATTTCAGTTTTTCACATTATTTAAATTAATTATAATTATAATTAATTATATGTTTGAATAAAACACAAAAATCACTTCAATTTAAAGGCGATAAAACTCTTTGGACACCGATTGACAATACATTAACAGAACAGTTAGTATTCTTTGGACATCACAATCAGTTCGTATGGCTTGTAGTGGTTCCGGAAGACACTCATACTGTAAAACCGATTGTCAGTAAAACTCCCTTCTCATTCAAAGCTCTGAATGTATCGCCCGTCTTATATGTTGGCGGACACGAGTCATATGCCTCACACCGTTTCCTCAGATCATTAAAGGGTTTCAAAGGTATTCCCAGTAATATTCTTAAGATTTCAATTTATATAATTTATAAATTGATTCGATGTTTAGGTTGTATTTATGACATTGAAATCAGAACTAAACTCGAATTGGATTTTGAAATGCTTTCCATTCAATCGATTAATAAATCGGTTAATGTCGGTGTCTGTCAGCTCTTGGATGACTGTTCTCGAAGTCAACTCTAATTTAAAACAATTTCTTAATTTCATTCTAAAAAAAATACTATTAAATTTGGAAATTATATTTAACAATGATTTTTAGCTCAATTTTCTCCTAAATAAAACTAGCATGGTACAATCTATATCATGTTATACTACATTTTATACCAATTTCTTTAAAAATATTGATTTTTAATCTATTATATTATATTTAATATGAATTATTAGTTTATTTAATCTGAATGAATAAAATGTTTTCAATTTTAACCAAATTTGTTTACTTTCTGATACATTACAATCAAATCAATGATAAAGTTTGAGCTCAAGAAACATAACTTAAGGTAAGGTATCTCCAAATCAATTGAATTATAATAAAGTGAACTAAATTATACTACAACTTAAAACCATTATATAGATAGAAATGCCACTGAATTAAACATACAAACAGATAAAACTTGAGATAATTCAATAAAGCGATAACAACTGAGAAGAAAAATAGAAATGTACTTTTCAGAGCTTTTATTATTCTGTATAATGAGAGCCATTAGAGTAAAACTTAATAACAATTTTAGTGTTTTGTTTCGAAAACAATTTTTGGTTATTTTTATGACTGAAATACATTGAGAACCAAAAAAAGAGTCCAAAATAATCTTAATTTTAGGTAATCATAGTTTTACTTCTTATTTAGGATTCAAAATGAGTTGAGTCTAAATAATTTGTTAATAATGAGATCTGAATATAGGAGTAATAAAACTGAATAATTGATTGATTGCATAGAAATAAATGGAATTCATTAATAGATATAATATTTGGAAGATTTGGTCGAAAAAAAAGATAAAAATAGTTTCCCCGAACAAAATCTTATAATAGTTTTAAAGGTTTAAAAATAAATCTCATATAAAATATGACTCATTTTAACCATTCATTTGACTCTTCCACTACTTGTTCTCAGTCGGGAGAGATGACCAGTACTTGTGTCCTGAACTCTTCCATTCTTCTTCAACTGTTCCCTGCGTTTCCATTTTGCCAAACGATGTCTCAACAAATCAGCCAAATATTCGTTCCAATTGTCGGGAAGTAATACAACAATAAATCCAAATAAAATCAACAAAATTCCTCCTAATTTCATATTTTGAAAGACTGTGCTGTAAACCAATCGGTCGACCACTAAATGTTTAATAAATTATTAGTTAATTGAATGAACAAAATAATATTAAACTCAAAGAACTCACGGCTGCAAAAAGGAACCGCAAAAAACAATCCCAAAGTTAAAAATATTTCATAAGTCCAAACAATCCCAAAATTTCCCAAAATATTGGCCAAAAGACTGAGTATGGCAGAACAGGTAAGTGTTGTCCACGGAATTTGTGACCAAATAATGGTTTCGGCGCCAAATAGATAGAGTAATAGAATGAAAGGCCACATAAGAAACGCATTCATTAAACCAATTAAAGTGAAGAATAGAGACATTTGTGCGAAACTCGTGTAACCAATCATTCGTTTGAAGAATACCTAAAAATCATTATTTAAATCAAATTATTTGAAATTTAATTTGATTTAAGTCTAACCCTGAATATGGCCGATCCTATGGCAGAACCGAATCCAATCATAACAGCGCCCAAAGTCCTGTGATGCTGAACACCATTCATATAAACGAGAAAAAAGATGCCGGTATCGCATATTATCACAGCTACGATCTGTTACAACAAATTCATTTCAGTTATAATTAAAATTCATTATAATTGAAATAAATTATATTTTACTCGAATTCCAACGAACTGCTGGTGAAGAATAACCCACGAAAGCAAATATACTATGGAAACCGAAACCGAGAAGACAGCCATCACTACAGTCGTGTCCAATATTCTCAATGAAAAGATGAGCATATAATTGGTTATCATCCAAAGGACACAAAAGAAACCACAGCGAGTGAAGAATTGAAGTAATGTAAAACCTTTTTCGACAAATCCCTGAATGCTTTCTCTAATGAATGAGTGAAGACATTTCCAATGAGTGATAGTTATGATAAAAATTGAATCAATGCTCACATAAACATTTTTTTCGTTGATTCGTGTTCTTTAGTGCAACAAAACAATTGACTTATTGTATAAATGGGTAGAAAAAGTATATTCCAAAGCGAGCAAAACCAGGTCGCAAAGAATGGGGCATCAAATATGAACTCGAATTCCTCTTCAACTGTATAGGGCTTCAAATTGAAAAACATGTCATTTACTTTTCATAATATAATGTAATCATTGAAACAATTTATTGATTTCCAATTAAAAATGATTTTAAATTAATATTTGATAATATATTAGTGAATTACTTGTTGAGAGATTTGTTGCGTTTCCGTATTTTCAGTACTGAATGACTCGGATTCGTTTATGAATGGCTTTAATGCAAATAAAGTTTTTTCACTTTGGAAACTGATTTTCATCAGATATAGTGATCCGACCCATGAAAACGATATTAAAAGCATTAAAACAATTCCTCGAAAAATCTTCGATGTTTTGTTCGCACATTTTTCTTCATTGTCTGCGCCTTCAGTATCGGACTGGTCGTGGATTCCCAACGGATCACCTGATAAATGAACAAAATAATTGCTCATCATTTGATTCAATTAAAACAAACAAAAATAAGAGGAAAGAGCTTTTCCTTACAGTCAATCTTATATAGCTCTGTAAGACTTGGGAATATTTGGCCGCTTGTGCTCAACATTTTGTTCATTTCAATTAATGGCAGTATTTGGTCGGACTTTCAAGTAATTTGATTCAAATGTTTAAGAAATCTATTTATTAATTGCTTTTATCAGATTATTTTAGTATTATCTTTTGGCCAATTATTTCAGACCCATTTATTATTATTATTTCTGTGCAAAAGAGAATCTAATTTATAGTTCTTTGAAATGTTTGGCGATTTTTTTTAGTTCTGAATGAAATGTTTTTTATTGTAATTAAAGTATATTTTTTATATATTTATATAAATTGGACGAAATATTCATTTAAAATGAGTGACAAATATATGGGAAGAAAAACACAATATATTCTCATTAATAATGAACAGAATAATAAGGAAACGGAATAATACAGAATTGACAAGAATTGGTTCGAACACAAATAATGTCAATTATTACAAACAGAATATTATAGGTCTAACTGTTGTTTAGTATTGGTTTTATCCAGTTTATGTTCCTATCCTTTATTCTGGTCAAATGTGCTTACAATTTGTTTTAATGTATTAATCTTTAGAACAGAATTGTTTTAAAATATATTAAAGTTGAGAAAAAAATGTTATTCAGCACAGAATAGAAATTAAATTAATTCATTTGAAATAAACAAATGACAAGTTCTTTGGTTTTCAGGTTCTTCACTAAATAAATAGAGATAATTCCCAAATGTATTGTAAATCAAATTTATAATTAGAATTAAAAAATAAAAATTAAACAAAAGTTTAGAAAACAAATACTATAATTATAATCATTGAGTATTGTGGTCTTAACAGTTTAATTGAATGTATGGAATTGCATTTCTTATGTAACTATTATTTTATAGAATAAATTTGAGGTGAATCTGTATTGAGGGTCAAAACACTATTTCAATATATTTTCTCAATATTGTGTTCTGAATGAGTTGTGATTCAATCATTTAAATCGATTTATTTGTTGTTCGCTTCCAAACGGAATCCAAAAGATTTCAAATAAAAACAGACAACAAATGTATGTCAATAAAAGGTTTATGAGATTGAATGCCAACACTTTTGCCATACATTTCAATCTAAGATATGGATCTTAACTTCAACTTTAGATCTACGCATTTGTAGAATAATTCTGATATAAAAACGTGATTTTAAAAAATGATATAATCAAACTTAAAGGATATTAACAATATATACACATTTCTATAAATTGTAACAATTTTGCACATTTCCTTTGTGGGTACAGTTCCCAACATTTATTAATAATAATAATAATAATAAATTTCATAAAATAATAAATTTTCCTGAATTTAAGTCATTAAATAATTAAACTGATAACTAATACTCTGAAAACTAAAAGGAAAGACAATATTGAAAAACATTAAAGTTTTAGTAATTGATTGTCAACCGAATCAAAGGAGTGGTAAAGTTATGAATAAATGTTCTGACGTTTACAAGAGTGGCGTCATTTTTATTAATATTTTCAATTTAGGCTTTTTTCTTAATTAGAGGCTTAATGTGTGTCCATTAAAATGTTTTAGTCACGCATTTGCATCAAAATACAATATTACACAATATATTACAAGAATCTAAAAACTATACTCATATTTTGTTTATCATATTATATCTGATTTAAAACAATATCTATTTTGTTCTTCTTCTTTGTATTTTTTCCTCATTTTGTCAAATCTCTCTCTCCCTCCCTCTCTTCCCTTTGAATTAATGATAACCCAATCATTTTGTGGATAATGTTTGGATTCATTTGTGATTAATGTAGAAATTATAAATGAATTTATTTGAGACTCGCCTTAACTTATTCTGTGCATCAGTTTAAGTGAGAATTCAGAGCATAAATCAATGAAACGTCAATTATTAACATCACTTCATCTCTACTTAAAGTGAAGAGCAATGAAGAGATGAATAGATGTAAATATTGGTATAGTTTTGAGTACTAATTAGAAGTTGTTATACAAAAGATAATCGATTTGCCGGTCATTCAATTGAGAGCCACAATATGCGAGAACTCAAACTTCAACTGATATTACAATTGGTTTGAAGCTATTCTTAATAAAATTAAGTGAAACCATTCAATACTGAAAGGTTAGACATAGCTTTTGTTACATCTCTACTGATAAAGGAAGGCATAAAAGTGCACTCAGGACAGGATAAGGCACTTTTGTGTTCATCCAAGTGTTTGAGATGATTTGCCTCAAAATATATTCTGTCATAAGTTATGAAGACTTAAATAAAAATAACACTTAAGGGAAGAGCAAAATATGTGCCAAAAATTTGTTCAGTCAATTAGGAAACAAATTCAACATTCAATTTAATATACCATTAAACCTATCATTCAATGAAAACTCATCGTTCGTAAAATGTAAGAATAAAAGTAGTTTTGAACATCAATTTTATCGGTTTATTAATATCAAGTTAATAATATCTCAATATTTCGGACCAATTTTTGGAAGAAAAATTGTTTTTATATAAAGAATTCATTTTTTTTAAAAATCATTAATTTCTTATTCATTCCAATAATAACCACAAAATATATCAATCAGTATATGAAAAGAGTGAAAATACCTGAAGAATCGATTCCATAAACTCCATGAGCAGTTTGAGAATCAATAGAAGGTCGGGCTGATGCTGATCGAGAATAAGCCATTACATCACCAAAAGAAGATCTACCGGGCGATGGATATCTATTACCGGTCAGAACCATTCCATTTCCCAAATCAATGACCGCAGGATTAATGGCCAAATTGTAAGGCGAAGTATGTGCTGAAGTGTGAGCTTCGATGTCATCTTTCATCGATGGCACAGTTGATGTGAAGAGTCGTTGTTTGGTCATAGCCAGTACTCCCGAGATTGACGAGATTCGAGGCCTGAAATAACTTCGTTGTGTAGGCTCTGCCTCGGCTTCGGCACCGAATCCGCGCCACATATTTGCTTATATCTGCACTTAGTTTCCAAATAAGACAGGATTTTGCTTTGGGTTACGATTTAGGTTACGCTTCACATATTTCAACTGATTTTTTCATTTTAAGCGTCAAAAACTATTTTCAATATATTTATGACATTTTTTGATCAAAATATTGTGGATATGACTCAAGTTATAAAGCGTTCAATTATTAAAATTTCAATTATTAATCAACTTTTCAAATATTAAGCGAATATTAACCAAATATAATAATAAGTTATTAAAAAAGATAAACAATATTAAGAATATTCTATATTTGAAGGAAGAATTTGTAGAAAAGTGTATCCAACAGTTATATGATATAACTTATATCAATAAATCGATGCAAATGAGGATTACTTTTAAATCAAAATTTTAGATCAAAAATGAACTCTAATTCCAAAAAAAAGTGTTGATTAGTTGCAACAGAATTCAAAGAACATATTTTCGTCAAAAGACTAACAAAACTATTGAAACATTGAGCCCATCGGTGAACACATTGACTAAAAGAAGCAAATCTTAGTTTTCATATTATATAAGAACTTTTAGATTGAATCTCATTTATTGGTCACAAAAGATTGGCTTTTATTTGATAGCAATTCTCGAGTTTCAGAAATAAGAGAAATTAATTCTGTAGTAAATAAAAGTGTTTTCTCGAAGAATAGAAGACTCTCTTTGAGTGAATGTATCAATGGTTGAGACAGTTGTGCGAAACAGGTGAACATAGATGAGCTCAGATACTACCGAATACACCGAATAAATTCAGGAATAGATCTCTTCAGGAGTTGATGGAAACGCATGCGTTCTATCTGTTCTTGAGTTAGATATACCACACAATAGTTATATATAGATATTCTGAACTTATATTTTATGAAAAACTCTACTTATTATCTCAAATATTTACATATTCTGTGCTCAGTGTATAGGAATTCCAGTTGAGAGAGTAATGCACAAAGTTTTGCAACTTTTGCCAATCAATTGGTTTTTATATAATTAATTAATTGTTTGGAGAATTAATAACAATTAATGGCAATGAAAATAAAAAAAAAACAAATTCTGTGATCAAAAGATTAATATCAAATGTGGATCGCATTTAATGAGACAAATAGTACAACCATTAAATGACAGGCTTTACTTTTTGACCTAAAAAATTACATCAAAACTAAAATCCTTTACTAAAAGAAGAAAAAAAGCAAAAAACTATATATTTTTGGATATTATTCTGTGGTTTGAGCCCTAATTTAGTATTGAAAAAGAGCATCGAAAGGGTGGGGTTAAAGCCATAGCAAAGCACGTCTAGTAAAGTAGAACAATGCAAAAGTTTTTGTTTTATATGATTACCTCAAATGAATTAGTGTTTAAGTCAAGGACAGCATATTCTGTTCAATTTTGATATTGTAATGCGAGTGAGAGCTGTTAAGTAATATACACCGCTTATATACCGGTTGGTTGTCATGAGCTGATGGCTATTGTGGCTATTGGTTAGTATTGAGTAAAACTAAAATGCAATACAACTGACAATTCAAATGCCAAATCCAACCACAAATATACCATTTATTGATCGCTTGGCTTTCATCGCCGGTGTCGGCAAAGAAGTTCATTTGAGCTTCTTATTCATTGTCTGTCAATCTTAATAAGTACTCAATTATTTGTTACACAATTCTGTTTTACTTCAAAACAGACGACTATTTATTTCATTTTATTAAAAATGTTTCAAAAATAAAACTCATTCATAATATTCTTGAGTTAAGCCTAAAATGAATGATCTATTTTTCAGTATCTCTTCCAATAATTTCTTGTAAATAATGTTGAGCTAACAGTTCCCTAACAGTAGGAGCGAAAAAAAGTAATAGAAAACACAAAATCGATTAGAGCTGAGCCCAGAATAATACAGAAAAAGAGAAAATCCCTTTACTTTTATTCAGTGTTATGTAGTGTTGTGTTGTGTTTAGAAATTTAATTAATTAACTCAAGAATCGAATGATTGACTAAAAAAACTCATTTCGATTGAAAGAATAAATTAGTTTTCGTTTGGGAAACAAATCACTACTAAATAATTCAATTTTCAATACAAAACTATTCAATCAATCCATGAGTTATTCATTTGTATGTCTTATAATAATTATATAATTCTATTCACAATTACTTCACTTTCGGTTACGACTCAAGAATTTGTCGATTCTTTTGTACAGTCAATGAAAGGGAGCGACCATTCAATTGAGAGTCAGACATTCAGAACAGACATAGTCTTGAGTTGGATGAAAGTCTCTTTCTTTTCATGAGATTTTCACACAAATAGGGCATCAAAAAGGATAAACTGTTGTTTTCAAAGAGAAGTAATTTTTCAAAACCATTGTCTTGCGATGTATTGTAAATAAATGTCTAAAAATAATATTCAGAACTTTTTTAATCAAAAGAAACAAAAAAATATTAAATAATAAATTAATTCAATTATTTTGCATAACAATAGGGAAAACATGATTTAAGGTTAAGACATAACTTTAATTTTGATTTTATTACAGATTCTACTCATTTGTGAAGGAATGGTATAAAAGCATTGAAGCAATAAAATAGTGAATTTCAAAATGAAAATTTTCTACCATTTAGACAAAGGTAATAGTGATTCACTTCAACACAATATTAGATTTCTATATTGAAAATACTTTCCTCCTATGATTGAAGCAAACAATAGTCAAGACTCATATACTCAATGTTAATAACATACTCTTATTCAAGAATATTCTTCGGGGAAATTCTATGGAAACAAAATATCGGAAGCCATAAACCTAATGTAAGTAACATTATTGTAATATCACAATAAATTGTGTAAAATAATTGCAAATCAGTGCAAACAACAACAAATTGATGCTTTCATATCTGAGAAATTCGTTTAGAGATGAAATACCAGGAATATTCAAAAGCATATTAAATACAGTGACTCTATTTAATGTCAACAAAAGAGGCGAATATTATGACACAAATATTCATATAAAGCACAAAATTTGAGCCGAGTTTACATCATTTTCTATTTGCACCGGTATTTCATGAATGCTATGACTGCTATGACTGACATTAGATCCATAACTAAACTCAACTATAAATTGAAAAAAAATACTTAAAATTATTCAAAAATTTAATCAAAAAAGATATAATTGATTGCGAGAGAAGAGGCGCTGGGAATACAAAGCAGTGATTTGTTGTGTAATAACAACAATCGATTTAATCACAAAATTTTAGATAAAATTTATTCAAAAAAAAGTTCAGTTAAAATCAGTTTCATAGGGAAAGAGAGAGACATATCATTGAATGTTTGGGTTTTAAAGGTTAGAGTAATAAAAATAATGAATTATTAAAATGTTTTCCTTTAATTACGATAATTAGTGCAAACGTTCCGCTCATTTGTTGGTTTGGCTGCTATGAGACCATTGCGGCGATCGTTTGTCAATGAAAGCAGTGATACCTTCCTGTCCGTCAGACAGACCCAAATTCTCAACCATAACACGCGAACCATTTCTTTAAATTAATTGAAAATAAAAGAATTTTTTTTGAGTAAAAATATTTTATATATAAATTGATTTGTATTTGTATTTACTCATAAGCCGTCTCCAAATTCTGAGTGATTTGGGAATAAAAGAATTTTTTGCCCAAAGCTATGACTGATTTACTTTTGCTTAGAATTGAATTCACAACATTTTCAGTCTATAAAAAAGGTAAAAATATTAATATAGTTTTGAAACACTTTTTGACATTTGAGAAAAAATTTTAATATTTTCGACAAAAATAATAATTCACTGAAAAAAATGATTCAAAATCTCATTCGAGACCTCATTTCTAAGCTCCTCTTCGTTGACAACACGAGAAACTAATCCACTTTGAAGTGCTTCTGAAACAGAAAAAGTGTTTTTTGTTCAAAATATTTTTGAAATTAAAATTTTGTGAATAATTTGTCATTAATTTTATAAAAGACTTTTGTTATAATTCAATAAATGTTTTCTCTAAGAATAGCCACAAAAAAATTTAATATAATATAAAATAATTTAAATTTTATTTCTTTAAAAAAAGAGAAAAATATTATTAGTTTTTCTGAAAACAATTTTTCCTAATTTGACTGGAATTCTCAAAAATTATTCATTTTTTGCCCAAAAGGAAGAAATAAATTCATTTTTCTGATTAAAATTTAATTAACTTAATATTTGGAGAGAATTATTAATCATTCATTTTCTGTTAAATAACAGATGTATTAAACAAATGGATTTTCTGTCGGGAATAGAGTATAAGTAAACGGATTTTTTACGACGATAACCAATTTCGAAGTATATAATCTCCTGTTCACTTACCCTCTCCCCCTCGCGGTCAGGCCCTTCCCCTCCCCTACCTGGTAATAATAATAAAGTAAGACAGAATTGCTATGAAGATGGAATATACTTTTCTATGGAAAATAGATGGGGGCCATGCTATTTCTATTGACAGGGTCTTTCCTTTTGAAAGAGCATCCTATAAGAAACATTTAAATCAGTGTATCCTTCCTAAACATTCTATAATTAATTTGGCAAAATGAGAATTTTATTTTAGAATTCAATATTAAGAGATTTCAATTTTGAAATTAGAATCTACATTTTAATGAGCGTTATAGTCGTTTTATAATCTTCTTTGAAAGCTTGTTTTCTCTTAAATACAGAATATTAACTGAAAATTGGATTTTTTTTCTTTTTTAAATCAAATGAAATATAAATAAAAGGAAAATCAAATTCAAATAATGAGAGTAACATAAAACTTTTGTTTGCCTCTAACTTTTGAGAACTAATTTAATCGGGGTCTCTCTCAGTCAAAAAAGTCTGGAACTTTTTTATGGAATAAGTTATCCCTCTCGACAGCCCTTCATTTATCTTAAGTGAAGAAATGTATGTTAAGCAGGGATGCCCAAGGGGGGGTATTTTTCGATTTCCCCCCCCTAGGATCGCGATTTTGACCAAAATTACCCCCCTAGGGTTGGCGAAAAAATTGTAAGCAAAAACGATGAGTTTTTGGGGACCCCCAAAAAATCGTTGATGAGACGGAAAAAATGGCGGATTTTCCGGAAAATCCGCCATTTTGTTCGTTATTTCAAGAGATTTTGTTAGTTTAATTGAATTAAAACTAAATTTAAGTCAATTTAAACTGGATTTAACCTTTACGCTGGGGTAGGACCACTAATTTAGGACAAAATGGCCGCTTTTTCGGTGTTTCCGGCCGCCATTTTTCCGAAAAATACCCTCCCTATTACCCCCCCTAGAGTTTTGAAATTTTTTCGCCAAAAAATACCCCCCTATTACCCCCCTAGAGTCGCGGACCTTGGGCATCCCTGGTTGTAATTGTTAATTAATTGTGAATTAATAGCCCCTCCTTTGGCTACTTCTGATTAATAAAAATTTTCTTACATGAATACACAATGAGCGGCAGTTAGTATCCATTGATTTGCAAACAATGATCCAGTACATATTCTTTTTAAAATCGAAGAAATTGTAATTGAATCAATTGGACAAAAATATAATATATTCACCCATAATGTCTTATTTGAATAAATGCAATCCATGGGGCGTCACCATAAAGTACATTTTCACCTCTTTTAAGGGAAGGGTTGAGCTGTTTATGCCATTTGAAACAATTGTTAAAACAATTGGGGTTTACATCGGGTGAGATGCGGGACAGACCACAGCCTTTAGGGTTGAGTTCACTATAATTACCGAT
>JAQIXD010000247.1:0-32552 GCA_034699985.1 Minunthozetes semirufus
TGGTCATCCCTATAATTAAATATAATTATAACAATACACTAATCCTGTATCAAACACTTCCAGGTCGTCCTCTTTGGGATCAAACTCTCCTTCAAAAGTGAAGAGATTGATGTGTTCGATCCCTTCATGAGAGGGGTCACCAATATCTTCGAAACTTTGTGGGTCAGCCATACCGTAGGCGAACACAATATTCGACATTTCGTACTCATTCTCAAAGATTTCCAAATCATGGGTTGTGTCACACGTTATGTATTTACGGCAAAACTCTACCACAGTATGGGTCGAGTTCTGAGTGGCGGACAACAGGTGCCAGTCCTGACTCGGGTCCAAAGTTCGTGTCCCGTATTCATTGACCCAAAAGTCCTTTAATTGAATAAAAATATAGGAACAGATGTTTTAGGCCTGTCCTTGAAAAATACCTTGAAATGAGGTGTGCTCTGGTCATCAATCCAGACCAACACCATATCCGCCTCAACAGTCAACCCGTGTCTGGAGATTCCGAACCCAATCCAACCTTTGGTCTTGACTTCAACCCGAAATGTGACCGCCTTTTGTGTGTCGTTTGTCTTCCATTTGAACAGATAGTTGTCTTCGAGCCATCGCTCACTCGTCCACTCATTCTTCTGATTAGTGGACAGACTCTCAGCAAACAATGCGATTAAAGACAGGCAAAAGATATAAACCAAAGAAGTCTTCATTTTGGAGTTGAATACGACTGAAGTGTATTAGTGTTTGATATTAAGTGTCGCAAATATTGTGACTTATAATTGGTTTCTTAATTAATTAATAAATTCTTTGAACTCGAGTTTCATAACTTTAAATGATTTCATAAAACAATTCGTAATAAAAACTCAAACTTCAAATCTATAGAACGAAAGAGATTGCACTCTCTGTTAGCCCCCCTTTTAATTATGTTTTGGTCAGCCCTTGTGTTAACTTTTGAATCTATTGAAGCCTTTGATTCCTATGAGAACCACTTTTATATTTATATAGAACAGCACTGCTTTTATAAATGTTTTATAGAATTTATAGATTTATATTTCTCTCTTACCACTACTCTTAGTTAGAGATAGACTACCCTTTTCCCTTTAGATGACTCAAAGAGTCCATATATATCCTTAAAGGCGACAAATTTGATATATTTTTTGAATATAATTGATTAGGGCATACAAAAAGTGTGATGGTATTTTTATTTTTAAAGTAATTTTTAAAGTAAATTCTTGGTTTTACAGATAATTTAGATTTTAATCAGATTTTGTACCATAGATTAGGGAAGATATTAGTTGTTAGGCATTCAGAGGGTAATACCTAAGAAGAAGCTGAACTCAATCAATGCATATCTGATAGATCTCATGCCTTCCTTAGTATTTGCCGATACGTAAGACTAGTTGTTAGCCATTGAGTAGATAATTGTTTAGTGAATTATCAATAGAAAGTTCAATACTTACATAGACTGCCATAAAAGAGCCGAACCCTCCGCCAGTGAGTATCGTAACCGCGGATGTCGTTAGCAGATAATAAGGACCTTTAATTCAATAAAGATTTAAATCAATAAAAATATTAATCCATTTTTTGGATGAATTACTCCAATGAAAGTAATATGCGTTCAGTATATGGATCATCGATTGGATTATTCCGCACAGACTCGACAAACACATCACTATTTTGCGTCCATTCAGAAACTTATCGGTAAAGGAGCCGATGAATAGCGACCAAATCACTGATGGAATGGTATCCATAAGAGTGCTGGAGAATTATCTTGGTTACTTATGATAAACATGATGAACTTGGTAAAATTCTTTACCTGTAAAGTCCCATTTGTGTGGAAAAGTCAAGAATTTTATCCTTGAAATCACCAGGGTCCTGTGCCGACTTGATTTCATTAAGGTTTGTGCAAAAATCCGGGGTCTGGTTGTAAACATCGATACAGATCTTGTCCTGCAATAAGAGACCAGTTGTTACCGACGCCACAGAACCGCCAAACATATGAATGAAAAGGTAGGGCTCGACCCTTAGTGTCTTTATAAAAGACCAGATTTTAGCCAATTTTCCCATAACCAGTTAATTTAATTGGTTGTGCTAGCTACTTTCAAAACTTTTGAGTGTGAACTGTCGAACAGACTGTTCAGTAAACAAGCGATTAAAGTTATCTTTCATATTTCAGGCGTATATCAGTTGCTCGGTTTAATCAGTACTGAAATCAGGTGACAATTTCGCAATAAATATATCGAAAATCTATTGATTGTAATGAAATGACAATTAGTTTCTCTGTTTATACAACAAAATAGTGGGAAAATGTATTTTATACTCACTTTTAAACCCATTTTGGTATTTGTTTTATACATTCGTTGCTTCGATAAAAACATTAAATTCTTTTATTTCTCTTTCGATAAGACCTCGAACTTTGATATAAGTCTTGACTCCGGTTATCGGAAGACCTAATTATGGGTTAAATACAAAAAATATGAATCACATCGAGATATGACTCAATAAAATCATATGAAAGCTCTTTAAATGTTATAAATAGAGTCAAAACACTCAAATATTTGATAATTTTAATGACATTCAAGACTTAAATGAATTGTTTTTAATTCAATGTTATTAACGATCATTAATGCAAAGCTCGCAGTCTTATGAATACACATTAATTTAATTGCAAGATTCAATTGGGAAAACATGAATCAACCTTGAAATATCAGTCAATTAGACACTTTTTCCAGACTTATTTCCTGACTTTAATCACAGTAAACATTAAAATAATTTAACCAATCATAAAATTACGTTAAACTTGACAAGATTCACTTATAAAATTTAAAACTAAGTGGACTACCATGGAAACTTGATCGGAATTGCTAGTAACCTTGCAAAATACAATAACAAATTATGAAAATATGAACAAAAATCCGATTTATTATAAATTCTAATAATTATTATTAATTATTAGAAAATATATTTTTATTCATAACTTATATCAATACAACATTTCTCTCATTTCTCTCAATAAACTCTTTATTTTTCATTTAAAACAAAAAATTTCTTTTTCTTTAATTAATTAAAAGAAATTAATCCACTTATTGTACGTGTCTTTTGGCTGGTCGGGGACGGGCTGATCCTCTGTTGTTGAGGGAGACACTACCGCCTTTGCTTTCTGAGGCGACTGGTTCGGTGATTTTTCCCGATCGTTTGCTCAGGCTCGCAGAGGGAACGTGATCGTCAGCCTCAAGGACTCGGGCGCCTCCAATCAGACCGGCTCTTACCACAGTTCGGGAAAGAGCGGGGATGGACTCACCCAAAGAGGTGATCACTGGTTGGGGAACTGCTATTGCGGGAGCGTTGACAATAACGGGGGCAGCATTAGAGTGGAGAACCACTGGTGCTGGGGCTGGGATAGCAATCTCCTTAAGAACTTTGTGGTTTTCGCCTCTGGCCACAAGGCTGTGCACCTCTTCCTGGACGGGTAAGATCTCCTGGGTGATCTTTCTGAATGGCTGAATGATTTCGCGGACTTCTTGGATAACTGGTTTGACCACTTCGTGGAGGACTCGGTCGGGCTCTTCCTCGGATCGGGTCTCCTTGACTTCACCTGGTGGGCCAGGGATGTGGACCTGGTTTATGTTGACTGGGCTGGACTGCGATCGGAATTCGATGGTCACCGGCAACAGATTGGGCTCAACGATCAGAACCTGAGGAGTGATGATATCGTCAGGAGTGGGAACATCAATAACTTCAGCAGTTCTGTGAGTGATTATGGCTTTAATTTTGACAAAAGTATTAGGATTAAAGACAATTCCATTGACATATGATGCCTACCAGCGAGAACTGGTCCCAGAACGTGGGATTTGGCTCCCAGAGCGATACCACCAGTAAGACCATTGGTCAGACCTAAAACAATATTAGTCAGTGATTCCGGTTTCCAAACAGTTTCATACCATAAGTGGCGACTTTGTCCAAAACAGCCGGTGCGATAACTGGTGCGGCGATGGGTCCACCATATCCGGCATATCCGCCACCATATGCGGCACCATAGGGGACAGTTCTGACATTGGGATAGGTCACGAAATTTCTTACATTAGCGGCTGAGGCCAGGATTTGGGGTGAAGAGGGAATGGGTCCAATTCGTTTGCTGAACACCGGTAGCTTACGCTGAGCTACACAGGAGCTCACCACAAACAACAACACCACTGCCTATGATTTAGAGATAAAGACAATTAACTCTGGGCTCAGGTTTTGCGGGAAAATTGTTTGAAAAATTTGTTTCAATAAAAACAATAATTTTTTACATATATTTGAAAATCTGAAGCAATTTATAAGAGTTTAATGGCTTTAAAGTTGAGATTAACTTTCAATTACTCAGAATTTATTGCCTCCAAATGGAAGAGGAATTCCTCTTTAAATTAGTTTGAAATCCAGTTTTTGCCCGAAAACCCATTTGGAGCTCATATACCGTTAACTTTTACCTCGATATTAGTTTACTCGTTATCATCCCTTCGGATCTTAATATCTATAAAATAGTTTTAAAAACAGTTTTATTTATTTCATTGAGATTTGAAACCAACAAAAAGTTGAGAAAAAATTGATTTCATATTAAATTCCGAATCAAAAGTGAAATTAAAATTTATTTTGCTTTAGATCTCAGATATTCTAATTGATTGTGAATTTCAGGTCAAATTTGGCTCAAAATTAATTCACTTTAAATCAACTTTTAATGAATAATTTCGCTGAAATTCACTCCGGGCTACAGATAGCTGGCATATGACACAAGATAGACAGGAACAGACATATTTAGGAATTGGTTTTTAATATTTATAGCTTTTTATGATTTTAAACCATTGCTTTGAATAGAATACTGAATTAGTTTTGAATTTAAACCCATTTTTAAACTTATATTTCGGTTAAATATTAAGGGATTTGACTGAAAATTCACAAAATAATAAACTTGGTATAAGTTGAAAGTTAGAACAAACTCAAATAATTATAAAACTCGCTAAAAAAAAGTCCTCGATAACTTTCAATATTGGGTTAAAGATTTCGCATATATTGTGGAAATCTTTCACTGAATTACACAGAATTTGAATTATATTTCAAACAACAAAACACTTGTTTAAAAAAATAATAGAAGATTAACCATGCTCAAAAAAGTAAATTAATGGATTTACCTTTAATAACATAATTTGAAAAATGATTTGTTAAGACACTAAACGACAACTTTTATGATGAGTCGGGTATTTGTGAACTTCACTCAACAAAAACTGAATCAAAAGGGCTTTACTTTCGCTGTTTTATTAACAGCAAAAAAACTAATGAAAGACTCGACTCAAAGGACAGACACTTTATTTTATAGATTAATATAATCCACGGATTGAACAGTATTTCAATAAAAAGCGAAGTGTTTGGTCGGAACGCCACTAAAAATGTGATCCACGAATCAAATGTGATCTTTAATTGAAAGTGAAATTCAAAGTAAATCCTATCCTATCCTCGACTCTGGCTATAAGAGTAGTGAAAGTGGCACCGAATTGGGGCCAACACTTGGGGTGACACAAATTGAGACACGTTTTTTTGGACAGCCATATCTTGTGGCTGTTGCCGTTTATCTTCAGTTTGGATCAGATTTTTTTTCTTTAAGCTTAAACTCAAAACTGTCGGCAATATTAAGCCATAGATTCATAATTTTAATCAAAATCTATTGCATTAATGATATTTGGCGCACATCTGAAGGATGAGCGCTCAGTTAGACCCAGGGCTCAGTCGACTATTGGCTGGAAAGTGATTTCTTACTCGTTTTCTAATCAATTTTGATCTCCGATTAGATAGAAGTGGTTTACTCTCCCTCTGAAGAGCATCTCTTTTGCCTTAAAGACCTAAAAAGCATTTAATTTGTAAATCAGTTTCTCTCTTAAGAAATGATAGGATTTTTTCATTCAAGACTTTAATGGATTAAACGAAACCATTCCCTTGTCTTCAATCTCATCAAAAGTATGAGATTTTTGATTGAAATGAATTTTAATTTTCTCTTATTTGCTGTGAATCTGAGCTTTTTTCCAATAATCTTCTTTATCACACAGAGGATGTGCAAGGTCTACAGCTCAGAATAATAAAATCAAGCAAGGATATAATCTAATAACTCTGTAAATCTAAGATTAATGAAGTTTACACAATATTCTAGGGCAATATTTTAAAGTTTTCCCTTCAAAATCCTGATTTATTTGTGGTTATATTAGATTAAATATGGAAATTAGCTAATTATTCAACACAACCTTGCGGTCAATGTTTTTCATACTTTTTTCATCAGAATTGATGAATAATTCTCAACCAATAGCTTCTGTGTGTGGCTCTGGTTTTTAATGACAGATTATTTTGTTTATTCAATTAACTCTTTACAAAATTTAAGCTCAAATTTCCCTAAAAATCAATTTTGGTGTTCACTTATCGCTCGAATATTTTGAATAAGAAAAACGATTACATTATTTTAACCCTAATTTTAATCAGTATTTTATGGATTAGTATTTAATTTGAATTTTCGTTTTCACTAATAAATTAGATATCGATTTAAGTGTCGACTTATTTGTCACTAATTTTCAGTTAATTTGTGTAAAAAATAACAGAAATTGAAATCAATTTTATTTTTAATTCATTGCCTGAGAAAGTGTTGCTCTGAATAGATATCAAACAAATATTTGCAATTAATTTAAAAATAGTGACTATTTTTCCAAAATTCCTGATTATTTTCAAACTTAACTAATCAGGCTTTGTGTCAAAAATCTAGATAAAAATAATTTAAAAATAAGCTAGCTTTAATTTGATCAAGTAAAAATCTGCTCCGATAAGGATCACCATAAGAATTATTAATTGAAAAGGATTAAGATCACTTTTGTCCATTTCTCATCTGTCGTCAACTCGTGTGCAATTGTCTATAATATAATCTTGGAATTAATGATTTTTTTACTCCAACTGCCTTTTATTAGGGGTCATAAATCACATATCGGCTCTTGTTTTTAATCCAATTAGAATTAGTTCAATCGATAGCAGACTTGAAAAAAATTGGTTGACTAGAAAATTACCATTTAAATTAGTGAGAATGAGTTTGCTAAATCAATCTGTCTTGTAAGGTCATTTATCTCTCAATCATAGCCTGGAGATTTGAAATAACAGTTGATTTATTGTGTATAGGTTTCAGAAATATACCCTTTTATGGCTTATTTTAGAGAAAAGACTCCTTTTTATGCTCTTTAGTCACGAAAGCTATTCCCAGTCACGCATTTCCACTGCTAATGGGCTGTCCAAGGGTTATGGTTATTGTTTGAAACCTAATTAATAATTAATTGCTCGGTATTATTCACGATATATGAAGAAGATGTTGGAATCAGAGCTAAAATCTTTCATTCATTCAATTATTTAAACAAATATTAAAACAAAAGAAAATTCAATAAATATTTAATGGATTTTTAAAAAATCAATATTTTGTGTAAAAATAGTATAAAAATTCTGTCTTTCAAGAACTCTATCAGAATTTATTATACAATAAATTACATAATCCTGTTGTTTGTGAAACATTTAAGCATGGTAATACTGTTGATAATAAATCTTTCTAATCATATTTCAATGGGATTTGAAGTGTGTTCGAGAAAATACTTGAGATTTTAGTCTAATCTTTAACTCGAATCTGAATTTTAAAAATAAATCCGAAATAAATTCCCATTTCTTGGGCTTTGAAAAACATTTCCCAATATTTTATTGCGTTTCAATTATCTTCGAATAAACATTAGATCACCAGGGTGCTAATTTTCAACTCCTCTTTTAATTGTTAATCAGGGTTGTTGTTCAAAAAATTTAAATACTCCAACTCATTAAAAGCAATTATTCCTGATTAATGTCGTATAAATGGATGTTAATTTGCCTCAGAGTTCTTGTTTATTTATCAAACAAATTATCCTAAGTGTGAGATTCTGGTTACCCCTGATCTTTGAGATTAAGAAACACATTTAAATCCATCTCGAATTGTGCTCAAAGCTATACTAACCTCTTCACTGATGGATGTTTTTTCCACTAATGAATGCTCAATGAAAAAAATATTTTGACCTTTTTATACATTAATTATGAATCGCGTATATATCAGAGGATCCCATATTGGCATAAAAAATAACCAAGGTTTTTAAAATAGCGGTAATTCCAGTTAGAGTTATAATTTATAAATTATAAGTGAGATATTATAACTTGATTTTTAATTCAAAACACACAATCCGTCAATTTCTTGGATTTGAACCAAGTACAAATCAGTTATCTTATTTTAAAATCGCTTTGATTTTATTTCAAGCGAAATATAGAACAGGAAATTTCAAAATTTCTCACTTCCAATTGATCATGCTAATTCTAAAGTTTCAATGAAAAGATGATTTATTTATTTAAAAGTAATTCAGTTCAACAGTAAAATCAGTCGACAGAAGAACTCAAATAAAATAATTGATTTGTTTTATCAAAGGCTCGACATTAGGATAATTAGGCTCTGATTTTACAACACTTTCCTCTTAAGGCACTCTTTATTGGCAGAAGAAGTTCACCAAATGTCTAGATAATAGTCAGACACATATTAATGCCTTTTCTAGTGTTAATTATTTGATTAAAATTCAAAATCAAAAGAATTTAATTATTTTTAAATTCATTTTCTGATAAGTTTCGGGATTTTTACTAATTTTTTGCTACTAATGCCAAGAATTTAGAATAGCCAAGCTCACTTTTAAACATTTTAATTCTTCAATTGATTTTAGTGTAAGCTTATTCCATCTAATTCGAATAAATCAATGATAATTTTTATTTTGATGATCTGATGGGAAAATTAACGTGGGAATATTTTAAAATTAATTTTAATTTATTGTTTTACATTAAAAATAAGTTTTATGTACTTGGTTATTGCGAAGAGTATATCTGAGCCTGGATTTGATGTCAGACATTGGGTGGATTACCAGCGAAAGTGAACTCAATTTTTTTTTATTCGAGAGATTCTCATCAATTCATTCAAAGTTTGATTCAATTCTGAATTAAATGAAAAAAAACTGTTTTTTGAGGAAAAATATTTCGTTAAAGACTTTTAAAGCAATTAATCCGTTGACTAACTGTTAGTTTTGCATTCAAAAAGTTGATGAATTGCTGGATCATTCAAATTAATTGCTAAACAGATTTATAAAAATAATCCATCTAAATGTCCTTGCTAGGGCGAAGTATAAACTAACCTAATTTCCTTTTAATCTTATTGGTTGAATCCAATAATGTCTCGATTAAATACTCAATCCCTTAGCCTAATCCTACAAATTAGCGTCAATTAAGATAAAATATAAGGTTTTATCATGCTAAATTAATGAATTTATCTAAAATTATATTATGTTTTGAAATACAAATAAAAATTTTAAGAAAGGCATTCAGAACTTAAACCAGATTCACCTTGCGTACGAGCAAGGTAGCCATCATAAAAATAGGATTTTTTTACCCTATTAGATTTTATAAAATGATTAAAAGTAGAGAATTATTTTGATGAATTCAACGATAAATTGCACTTATATTTTCCCTAAATCGAGAGAGCTTGCTCATATTTAATTAAATTTGATCCCCCGTCAAGTGAAAAACAGTTATCCCAATGAAATGAAATGATTTTTTTGTCGAAATATTTTTTATCATTTTATTTATCTGTTTCTAAACTCAGGCGAAATGTTTTTGAAAATACATTTCCTGGGGTTAGACTAGAATTAAATGAGTAAGTAATCAAACAGACTTCTGTTGACCACTCAAACATACCGGGTTTCAACTTCATCACGAATAAGAGGCTTCGAATTCATTGATAGATCATTTAGAAGTGAATGATTTGAAACCTTTCTTTAATTCAATTAATTTTATTTCAAACAAATCATAAGTATTTTGAAAATGAATTCAATTTTTGTAATCAAAGGAGAGTTTCAATGAATTGAATACTACTCTAAACGATAACTTGATTTTGTTGAGACTCTCAATCCATCCGTTATTTTCTTGTGATTCTTTTCTTTCATTCAAAACCTGTTTGTTTGGACAAGAATTCTGTTCCCTCTCATTGATAATTGACTCGTAATATCCTGGGGGTGGTATCATTGTCTTGCAGGGAGATTCCTTGCTCGAAACCATAGTACTGCAACACTGCTCTGTATTGGACGTCAGTAATGTTCGCTCCAATAATTCTGGATCCTTCATCTGATACTTATTCTGAGCGATAAAATCCCAAAGTTTAGTGTTGTTGTACTCAACGGGTCTTCGGATTATCGCCTGATTATCGAGACCTTCATAACTGAAAAGGAGAGAAAAATGAGTGATATCTTTGAATTTGGACACAATTTTAATATCAGTTTAAAAGAAGTACTGATTATTCTTTAGGTATAAAAATATCTTTAAAATTCAGTCAAAACGAAGAAAATAATTATTTTTATCTTGGATTAAATTCAGACTAAAATGTTTAAGTATTGTACATTAAAGCCTCAAAATTATTCAATTGAATTTACCCATCAATTTGTTGGAGACCAGTAACTTTGAGCATGGTCGAGTACTTGATCCTGGCATAACTAAATGCATCTTCGCTTTTAATTTTAGGATAATAGTAAGCGCCGGTTATGCAATGTTCGTCACCACTCTGTAATTTTTATTAAAAGTAAATAGAGTGAAGTCAATTGAAATTGTGGGCCCTATTGTCAATACCTGTATTGTTTGGTTCCGATCTAAAGTATTGTAACCACAAATAGTGACCAATTTGTCTGTCTTTTTAAGATTAATTGGTTTTCTTAGTCGAGAAAATGTTTGGTAATCAGCGAAGAAGTTGTAATACGGAAGCGTTCGGATAAGTTTGTCGTCTCTGTAATGCCTGATCACCATGGAATTACCTTGAACAAATATCAATTAATAAGGGCCTAATTATAACAGGTTTTCCTAAATATGTATTCAAAAAATCTTGCATAACTTACCCATATGGGAATGGAAACAGACTATGTAGATAAATATTCCATTATCGTCGATATTCTATAATTATATAACAGGATTAAAACCAATTGAGAAATATGGCGGTTGTGGTAGTGGTAGTGAGGGTTGAATTTATAATTATTCTTACGTCTAAACAATCAGTATTGATAACTGAGGCGATCTTGAAGTCAGGCAGATGTGGTGGTACTATTACACCCCAATTAGCGTACAACATTCCGAGACTGGTGGAGAAACCCATGTATACGGCCTCATATGGCCTGAGATGTGCTTCAAATTAGAAATTACTAATTAATGGCATTCATTTCGCTCTAATTGTGAGCATAAGCTTGTGGTGACTCTAGATTTGAATATAAAATAGCGATATTATGGAAGGCATTCCCAAAAAGCATATAAACCCCTTTAAATTGAGTGATAATGGTGATCTTATGCATGGTCTTATTTTCTTTTTGACAAACCTACCTGTTGTCCAAAATCGTAAATTGACCTGAGCCTCCACATTTTCTTTACTGAATGTATTGAAAAGATGGGCAGAAACAAGAAGAAACGGTACTTTATCATCTAATTTGACTCCTGCCTCATCTGGGAAGTACATTGCTTCATCAGAGTGTGCCGCAGAGGCCACTATAATTGTTTTGCACAAATTCCTAATGAATAGTTGGGGACTGTCCCGTCCATAACAGGGATACATTATGTCTACGTGTGGTTCGAGGACTGCCCTATCTTTATCTTTGCACGCCCATACTTCTGTGTGATGGGTTACGTGAACTCCCGGGTAGAATTGTGCTTGGTACTTTTAAATCGTATTTTATTTTCTAGTTAATTTTAAAATATTAGTAAAAGGTATTACCTTAACTATTTGACGATTATTTAAATTATTTCTTCTGAGCGAACAGAACCAGCTCTCATCGTGTATCGCCATAGGATATAAAGTTACCTGGTTAATTTATAAACATAAAGTACCATACAATATGTATGCATATTCTATTAGACAATCAAACTTACATTAATCCAATAATTCACTTCTTGGATGTCATCTTCTTTGGGCTCAAACTCGTCCTTTTTTAAGAATAAGTTCATACGATAGACACCTTCAGTGGTCGGATCGCCAATTGTTTCAACTGATTCCGGATCTGATAAGCCATAGGAGTAGACATAAGTGGGTCTATCGTATTCATTCTCAAAGATTTCCAGATCATTCTTTGGGTCACAGGTCAGGAGTTTTCGTTTAAACTCAAATACAGTATGAGTAGAGTTTTCTGAGGCAGAGATACAGTGCCAGTCCTGTTGAGTGTCCACAGAACGGGTCCCATAATTATTGACCCACGAATCCTGATAATACAAAAATTAGTTGCTAAAAGGGAATGTTGGCTAAATCTTGAGACTAAGAACTGTTAAACTACTACCTTTAAGGTGGCTTTTCCCTGGCTGTCCACCCAAGCATAGACGGTATCGACTTCTGTTGTCTTTCCGTGTTTTGAAAGCCCGAATCCGATCCATCCCTTTGTCTTTACCTGAACTTTAAAAGTCATCGATTTTTCCATTTCATTGAACTTCCAGTTTAAGAGGTAGTCGTTATGTATCCACTTCTCTCCGTCCCATTCATGGTCTGCCAATGTGTGACCAAAAACAATAAAAACCAGTAAAATATTCAAAACCATTTTCTGGATAATCAATGAGTGAATTAATTATTCAATGATTTCACAGATGTTTTTGATTTAAACTGATATTAGGTTTTAGATTAAGACTGTAGAGGTAGACATAACTCATCAATTAATTTTAAATCAAAAATTTAATTAAGAAAAAACTTCTAATCAATAATTTTTGATAAAAAAAGACATCATTTAATGTAAAATTCATTTGAATATTCATTTATTACAAACAATTGTTTTAAAACTTGTTTTTCATTAAATTCTATTAAAAATAAAATTATTTGAAAAACTTTTGATACAAATAATGA
Organism: Minunthozetes semirufus; assembly: GCA_034699985.1. Lineage (NCBI taxonomy): Eukaryota > Metazoa > Arthropoda > Arachnida > Sarcoptiformes > Punctoribatidae > Minunthozetes > Minunthozetes semirufus. Next base: position 12,947 of record JAQIXD010000247.1, read on the forward strand.
TTTGAATTTAGTTTGAATGTGTTTTGAGATGTAATTTGAGATGTGATTCAAAAATTATTTTATTGTCCGAATTCTTGGTAACAAACAAAAGGTTTGTCTCTCAAATGGATCCGTTTGTTATCTGAATAAAGTGTTGAATATCTTTTGAATTTTTCGAAAAAAGTTTGATCATTCAATAATTGAAATTCAATTCATTGGTGAGTTCTGGTCTTTAGTTTGTTTGATCTAGTTTTTAAAAAATCGATGATCACTATTATTTTGATGATCTAATGGGAAAATTAGCGTGTGAATTTTTAAATTAATTTTAACTTTTCCTTTTTAAATAAAAGATAAATTTTATGAATTTATTCCGAAGACTATATCTTAGCCTGGATTTGATTTTATACATTTGATTGGATTATCAGTAAAAGTGAACTCAAGTTAATTGATTCGTCAGATTCTCATCAATTCATTCAATGTTTGATTCAATTCTGAATAAAATGAAAAAAATACTGTTTTTGAGGAAAAATATTAAAAAACTTTTAAAGCAATTAATCCGTTGACTAACTGTTAGTTTTGTGAAATATTTAATAATTGATGAATTCCTGGGTTATTCAAATTAATTGAGTAAACAAATTTGCTAAAATAATTCATTTAAATGTCCTTGCTATGCCGAGTTATAAACTGACACAATTTCCTTGTAATCTCATAGGTTGAATCCAATTTTTTCTTGATTATTTAATCAGACTCTTAGTTTTATCCTACAAATTATTGTCAATTAAGATAAAATTTAAATTTTTATCATGCTAAATTAATGAATTTTACTAAAAGTTATGTGTTATACTTGGAAATACATAGAATAATTTAAAGAAAAGCCCTTCACAATTTAAAACCAGAATCACCTTGGGTTTGAGTTTTTAAAAAGGGACGAGCAAGGTAGTCATCATAAAATTATAAATTTTTTATGCTCATTTGATTTTATAAAATGATTAAAAAGTTGAGAATTATTTTGATGAATTCAACGATAAAATTACATTAATATCATCATTAAATTGAAAGAGCTTGCTCATATTTAATTAAATTTGAGCCCCTATGAAGTGAAAAACAGTTATCCCAATAAAATGAAATGATTTTTTTTGTCGAAATATTTTTATCATTTTATTTATCTCTTTTTTAAACTCAGGCGAAATGTTTTTATACATTTCCTGGGGTTAGACTAGAATTGAATGTTTGCTCAAATCAGAGCTAATATTAAATATTATTCAATTAAATGAGTGAGCAATCAAACAGACTTTATTCAGGATCAATCGATATCAATCAGAGTTAATTTGAATAATCGGAATATTTTTGGCTGACTTTTATTGGAAATCGATAACCAAAATTAGCATGGACCAATAAAAATCACTATTAATTAGCATTTTTGGCATTAATTTTGCGGACAGACTGTATGAGGGGAAAGGGATAAAGACTTTCGCAAAACTATGGCTTCAATACTCTGATAAATTGATTCTGAGTAACAAATTTTGTGATATTTTTAACTCAAATCACATTTGAGTTGAAATACAGACACAAATTCGTATTCAAAGCAATGATTTTATTCAATATTCGTATGTCTTATGAGATATTCGTTCAATCGATAGCCTTATCATTGAATCGACTTTTTATGCAAAACTCATCTGTCATTTGATCAGTGAATAGCCGACTGACCAGATGTCTCACCCGTCAGACGGCTGTCCTCTAACACTGAGCTACTACTCTGTTATGAGAAATAAAAGTCGATTTCTATTTTTATGATGTGCTCTGGCTTTTGGAGCAAAATCCTATTATCTGGTGGTGTGAGTGAGCTCTATGTTATTCTGTGCTCTGTATTCTGTGCCTCAACAATATTCTGTGCTCTGTTTTATATGCCTGTGCTTCTGATCCATTGAGTGTTTCCATAGCGTCCACCAAAACTGTTTCTGTTGCCAGTCTTATGGCTGTGCTGTGCAGCGCCTCAACAGCACTCCCTGTGCTGTCTCAGAGTCAGAGCTCTATCTGTTGTGTTATGTGTTGTGTATCTGATGTGAAGTGAGAGTCAGTCAAACAATTGTCTGCCATTTTGTATATGAATTTATATGTTTTGATCCGCAAATTGATAGACAATTCGTGTCTGAACTGATCCAGAGGTGATCGCTCACACATACAACAACTATAAAGACGTTAGGGTTGAGGGCAACGCCTCCTAAACACTGTTAAACATGTAATTTGTTTGTTGTTTTTGACACAAAAACAAGACGTAAACACGAAGACCGTCGAAGTCATGAACGGTTCAATACTTCCCGACAATTTGGACTCAATTCAGAAGTCGGAGTCCTTTCCCATCCAGAGGTATGTTCTGATCGAGTGATGAAAAGCCGGTACCCCTTACCTGACACCCAATTTGTCTGCCAAAGGCATCGGTGGTCCACCAATGAAGAGATCGCATCCATTCTGATCGCTATCGACAAACACGAGGACTGGCTCTCGAAAGAAGTGAAAATCAGGTGATTATTGTCCTTCAATTTTAGCCACAAATTAAAGACAGTCTTAGGACAGGAATGTCTGATGAGTTGTCTCATCACTAAAATCAGTAAAAGAGTAGTTCCGCCGCAGAAAAAGCCATAAAATCAGTTTTCAATGCCATTTGAATATCAATTAATTAACTCATGAATTAAAGCCATACCTGAGGGCACAGAATGAGCACAGAATCATGTTTTCTGACGAAACACTTGAAGTGATCTCATCTCTAGTTTTAATTAATTACTAATCAATTGATGTCTGGCTTTGAGTGGAAGTCCTCTCAAATGCACTCAAAAAGGCTTTCAAATGGAAACCAATTATTAATTAATAGTTTTCTTTGAATTAATATCTCGTTATTGAAGAGCACAGAATAAATGGCAGAGAATATTCTGACCAATACTTAACCCGATTATTGAGTTCCGGGTGCAGTGGCATAGCGTATGGCACACCCTATGGCAGCTATATTCTGTCCATAACCCACTTCTTGGCAGAAGCGCTCAGTAATGCATTCTTGCAAATACTTTTTCACCCATAAATAACCGGAATAAATGGGTTCACCGCCACCAGGATCACTATAAGCCACAGAATTCAATTTATCATGATAATTTCCACCTCTATCCCGCAATTTACCAAGCTCATTTCTATAAAATCAATTTTGATTGACGGCCCGCACCTATTGAGGAGCAAATTGAGGGTCAAATTAATGAAAAATCGCACAGAATTTGATAAAAAGGCGATTTATTGATAGTGACCTTGGTGATGGTGGTGATGGTGATCCCTATAGTGATCCCAACTATTCTATGATTCAATAAAAATAAAGTAAAAAACGACAAAAAGCTATATCTCTTTCCGCTATATAACTGTATAACTCTGTGTCTAATGTTTTGTCACAATTCATATGCTGTTCGATAAAAAAGGTGTTCCAGGAATCGTATCAGAGGCCAGACCTGAGCAGAAGGGCAGCCACTGACACATTGTGACCCACTTTTCTCCTCTATTAGACTATAGTGTCAATCATTGTTAGCCTTAATTGTGGGCCATAACCATAGTTAACCATCACATCTATGGTTAATTTGCTTAACCTTTTACAATATAGCAATTGTTTGATCCCCTGATGACAAAACCAATTCACAGGAATTCCTCTCAAATTCTGATCGATAATCAGAGCACAGCCTACGCTATAGGCTTTACTCTCAGTATTTTTTTTATCACTTAAAAAAAGCAATGAATTTATCTCATCCTCGTTGATGAACATTAATGAAGAACCATGGTCAATTAGTAGGGGAACGGTAGGGGAAGGGCTAACAGCAAAATTCTGGATAAAAAAAGACCAAATTTAAAGTTTTGTTAATAGAATTTGATGTAACTCTTCGTTAATAGAAGTTTACAATAGATCTGTTGTTTTGGTCGACAATTACTTTTTAGAAGCAATAAAACAGTTGATGATGTGCTCTGCCGTATAGCCTGTGCTGTTCTGTTTGTGCACGATTATTGCCAGAGCAAAGGCTTACAAAAAGCTCCAATCAATAGAATAATAAGGCTAATGAAAAAGGCTGTGCGATGTCTTGGCGTAGAAGATGTACTCGTTGTTCAAATGAGCGACGATTTAATAGTTGAAAAAAAGTTGTTCACGAATTGCAGGAACACTATACTAGTGGTCACTTAAAAAACTCATTTTTCATTCGGGGATTACCAGGTTATCACTGCTGTTGACATGAGTTCTATTGACATAACATTTAATACAGTTATACCTCTTAATAAAGGAATCGATCGATGGCTACAAAAAATCTGTTATAAAATGTGTTTACTTATATAAAAACCAGTGAAACACATGAAATACATGGCTATATAGTATGATGCTTTTAGATTGAATTGGATCGAGCAATATAATATGAGCATAATATGAGCAAGACTCATTTTTATTGTTATTGGCTCAGAATAAAATCAATTGCAGACAGTAATTGTCTGAAAGAAAGTAATGGATGACTAAAAGAATCCATTCTTTCAACAGAATTGCTTCGGGAATAGGCTTTGATTAATGTCAAGAGCGTAGATGTAGTCTAATTATAAGCCAAGATTACTATTATCACACTTATCGTGGATTAATTGTTGGGATAACCCCCCTCTTAGGCCCAAAAGTGGATCAATGATGTTATACTCGCGAAAGCGGGTCCGCTATCGCCGGGACGGCTACTGCTGGAAGAAGCGTAAGGACGGGAAGACGACTCGGGAGGACCACATGAAGCTTAAAGTTCAGGGAACGGAATGTATTTATGGCTGTTATGTTCATTCGGCAATTCTGCCCACTTTCCACCGGCGGTGCTATTGGCTGTTGCAGGTAAGGCCACAACATTCTCAATACGACCCGACTCTCCCTTCCCTTCCCTACGCTGTGCTCACCTCTGTTCTGCACTCAATGTAATCATGTTATTCCTGAAAATTATAAGCATTAAGTAAAAACACTCCCACTTTTACCCGGAATACGTAATTGGATTCCTCTGTTAATTATATCTATAGCTTGTTTTGCAACAAAAAATGATTCGGATTAATATCCCTGAGCGTAGTCTCCGAATAAAATTACCCCAAATTATAGTCCATTAGAAGTGTATTACATTTTTGCTCGTTTACTGATCCGTTAATAATGAAGTGAACAGAATTGAACAGAATTGAACATGGTCATCGTTTTATCTATTCATGCGATGTCCTCTTGCCATTTGGCCAGTGATTTATGAGAGGACCAAGACCATTATCATGTTCATCTATTTTTAAATTACGTTTTAGTGAAGCCATGTCTCGGAGAAGGCGTTGAAAAACAGGATATTTTATTCTTATTCTGGAAATTGTCTCTAAAATAGTGTTTGCCTTCAGTTTTGATTAAAATTAATGTCTGCTCCAAAAGCGAGCGAACAATACTTGGACTCAAAGCTGAGTTATTATTATATTCGGGATCAGTCTTTGAATTCACTGCCAGATAAGGAATTGTTGGCCAAATTTGTCAGAAGAGTCGCCTTGAATTGGAACAGACATAATAGACTGTCTACAAAACAGGGATCAGTTTATCTGCCAATCAAATTGATTTTTAATGACATCTGAGGCAAACAAATTGTGAATATTCCTCATATATGTCACTCTCTTTCCGGAAAAGAGCCGTTTATGACGTGCCTTCTCATGCTTTTAGGGCTGAGTCCGTAAAAACACTCGAATATTCTGCTCAATAATCAATACTCCAATTATGGAAACCTGTGACCAAGAAAAAAAAGAAACTAGATTATCTAATATGAATAATTAGGAATTTTGATTAACATTTTTGGTTATTATAGTTTAATTTAAATATTGAGCAATTGAGCAAGGGCACAGTGAGCACAGGGAACAGATGGCACAAATGGCAAGATAGCCAAAAATGTAATTAAGTTGAGTCATATTTTGTCGGAAGACATGGTTTTTATTATTAAATTATGGCCTTAATTGAGGAGAAGTTCAGCTCTAGAAATATGGCTTTTTATGAGGGGATGGCCAACGGGGTAACGCTTTGATTCAATTAACCAGCAATTTTTGAAACAAAATACATCCCTGACCTTTTGATCTATATTTAAAATGTATGCTCTTTTTTCTTGGAATTTCCACCATTTTATGTCCTCCTTGGCCACCCCTCAGAATTCTAGGAGCCTTTCTATTTAATTCTGGCCTAAAATTGAATTGAAAAGTTATATCCTGGACATCCCTGGATTACTTGAGACTCATTCATATATGAATGAACTCTCACTACAATTGAATATCCGTTTTTTTGTGGAGAATTACAATTACTTAGACATTTCCCCTGATGGCTGTCCCAGTTGTCCTCTGTTTATCTCTTTTATCACACTTTCCATTGCCTATTGTCCTTCAAAATTGATTTGATGGCAATATTTTGGGAATACATTTAGCCTCCGCTTCTGTAACTGTTCTTGTCTTTTATGCCTGTGCTTAGGGTTCGGCACAAAATAAAGTATATATTTATTTGAATTAATTCTTTTTATAGCTTTAGTCGCGATTCAGAGCATAAATAAATAAATAAATGATTGAATGCTTTAATTTAAAATTCAAATATTGTTTTAGAGTAAAGTATTTTCTTCTCAATACTATACCCGCTATACCTCTGTTTTGATAGGCTTTTCACAACAGCTTTTTTATCGTCTCTTTTTCATTGTCTCTCAAAATTAGTTTATGTTTTTTGTCTGAATTTATTCATTTATTTCTCTATATTTTGATTCATTCCTTCTATTTCTGGCACTAATTCCAGTGATTTCATGGTTTTCATGAAATACATGAAAAATAATAACAAATATTCCGCGAATTTACGGATTCATCACATTTTGACCTTTGCTTGTTGTTATCAAATGCTTCCCAATTGTGATCCGACGACAAAAATCTGCTCCAAATATGTGCTGTTATATGAAAATTGCATTAAATATTAATATTTTAATCCCATATAATTCAGATGAGAATCTATAAGCGAAGGCATATAATTATTAACATATTTATAGACGCGTTTCGCTCATAAAACTACATAAATATAGATATTATTAACAGAAATAAAGACTATTTCATAGAATCGATTACATTGAGTGTTGTCTTTCAAAACACTTATACCAGTAATAGATTTATAGATGTATTTATGATTACATCCAATGGTATCGCAAATCAAATATTGTTTTATTTGTGTTTCCAATTGTTTTCACACATTCTTTGCCTTTGAATTTCTTGTCACAGAATCCGGACATAGTTCTCGTCCATTACCTCAACGTTCCCTATAGTGATGACAATAAAGTGATTAGTCCTGCACTCAATTATTTTGCCGATAATAAGAAGGAATGGACTAAAGACGAGCTCATCTCTGAGCTCAAGCCTATGTGTGAGTATTACGTAATTTAATGCCATTAGAGGACAGACATAAAAAAACACAACAGCTCTTCCTTTTAAAACACTGGTCTCGCAGTCAATTAGTTTATTATTAATGAGGTGTCAGTCCTATTGTCTGCGATTCTGAGCTTTTGATCAATAAATTAGTGAATAATTAGTTTCACTCAAATCCAGTGTAAAATTGACGGAATATTTGACACTAGTATTGATTTTTTTTTTTACGGGAATCACCACTAATATTACGGTATTTGCGGCACTAGTTTTTAGTGAGAACGAACCCGATCTCAATAACGAGTTGGAGAAGAGCACAGTCGAGACCATCGAAGCCATAGTTCAGCAATTGATGGTCAAACAGAGGGCTAAAGTGAAGGCTTTGGAGGACGCCTCAGACGGCGGTATTAACGCCAAAGCGCTGACTGTTGTAAACGCCATCACGAATAGCACCCGTGAGGCCAACAAACAGCAGAATAACAACAAATCCAATTCCGGGCCGCAGTCTAAGTGTAAGCCGACGCCAATGCCATCAGTGGTTAAACGTGAGGTTCATTTGGGAGTTATGTCGAGCGCCACCCAAAACGGCACCACAAAGACAGATAATAACCCATCAAAACAGTTGTCACCTCAGGTCTGATACAAAGCATTCTTATGTCTTACGAATTATCGATTTTTTCTCTATTCTGTGCTATTTTTCAATCTTTGTTTGCGTTTTACTCAACTTTTGTATGAATTTTTCGTTTGAATCCTTTGAATCCCTTTTCCTTATTCTGGTCTTTCATATCAGTGATGGCCAGACCTCTCTCACAGCGGGTTATATATATTGGAAATGAATTTTTCTTTTGTGGGGATTTTTAGCCTCAAAAGTGATGTCTTTATATAGAGCTCAGCCTCTGATATGAAATATGAGCATAACTTCCGACCCTTTGATCCGAATAATAGTTGAAATTTTTGTCGGAATTCCTGATTTTTTTTATCGATTTTCTGCTTATTTTAAATGAATTGAAAAAATTCAAAGAATTTTGTGATAATTAATGGCTTTTGAACCCAAATATGCGCTCCAATAGGGAACTGTTCAGTTGCTGCAATTGGCCAACTCTGGCCAGACAGCCATACGGACCACAAACGCGAACACATCCCATTCTAGTCAGTCTCAGCCCACATCTCTTATATTCAATTTGTCTCAATTTCAATCGGGATCTGGTCTTTTGATCCTAAACTCGCCGACCACTCACCAGCAGAACCAGAGGCCGAGCGATTCGCCCCAACAGCTGACCGCTCCGCTAACGCTACTGTACGGTAGGCCTCAAACGGGTGCTCCCAATGGTGTTGACTCGACTTCCATTCCAAATGTGATCTGTTCTTCAAATAAATCTCTAAACACAATGTCTTCTACACAACAAAAGCTGAACGGCATAGACTCGGCACAAACCAGAGCACACCCGTCGGCGGCCAACAGCTTCGAGAGCCGTTTGAATCAATTAAATCATTTGAATTCAATAAATCTGTTAAACAATCAGAACCTGAATAACATTCAGATTAAAAAGGAGTTCGAAATTAATGGCAATTTCATCAACAGTTCCAGCGATAGCGAGAACTCCGATGAGATTACAAACGAAAGTAATAGGAATTGCGCGGAAAGCCATAACTCTGGTAATACTGGAGAACATACAGTCATTAATCAATTCTTGGAAAAAAAACGTTAAGAGACTTAAGAGTTGTTTTTCCTCTCATTTTTAGGGCAAAACTATTCGGAAGAATCAATGATTGTAAACAGCAATCCTTCAACGCCGGAACACATGAAGAGCACAGCCATCATGAGGGGTGACCAGACATCCAGCAGCGGTGTAGACCTAAACTGCAATCAACTGAACCATTCCCAACCACAGCAACTGTCGCTCACACATAACCATAACTTCAATTACAACCAATACTTCAATAATAATATGAATAATAATAACCAAAACATTAATAACAGAAACCAAACGAACGGAAATCAGACAAACACTGGTCTCATGAACTACGAGATGGACGCCAATGACCTCAACCCAATGGACTTCATCGACAACGACATCCCGACACCAGACGAGACGCTCTTCAATTTGGATACGTTCGACATATTGGGAGATATCGACAATTTGGACGACTTGTCCCAAAACAACGGCCCAAACGGCTACAGAACCGCTAATTTGAATCAAATAAAGACAATTAAATCAGAATCTTCCGCAACAATTAGCTCAGCTCAAGACTACAGGGAAATAACGGCCACAATAACCGACTTCTCGCCGGAGTGGTGTTATCCTGAAGGTAGGCCTCTATTCGCTGCATTAGATATTTGTGTCACAAAAGCATTGCATTACTCTTTTTATGGCATCCCTTTTGCTGATAACAAAATGTTAGATGAAATCGATTTTAGTTTTCATTACTTTTTTTCAGAATTAAATGAATTTTGTTTATCTTTTTCGGTGAAACTCATCTGAAATCCGATATTTTCTTTGAGTTTAAATATCTTTTTATCCTATTTTTGGACAATTTTTTCGTTGTCTCTCAAAATGAATGCAATTTTTGAGACACAAAAGGCTCGACTCTTTTGATAGTCGACCAGAAAGACGTCTAAAGCTCTGGATATTTGTTAGGAATTCCCATTTGAAACGAAATGACAACAAAAATAATGGCAAAGAATTTATTCTTTTCTTATGACTTCCCAAACAAAAACTTGGAATAGATTTGAATAAATTTGAATAAAAATTATTCATTGAATTGTTTTTCCGTTCCTTCAATGCCTTCAATCGAAAGCGACTTTAATTTAATTAATATTTTCTTTGTTTTTGAGTTAAAGTCGTTTTCCATTTGATTTCTTTCTTTCGCTTCAATTAATTAATTCCTTTTTGGTCTGTCCTCAGGCGGTATCAAAGTGTTAGTCGCCGGTCCCTTCTTCAACAGCGCTTATCGCTATACCATTCTGTTCGATGGCGTCTCTGTGACCACTCATGTCGTACAGAACGGTCTGCTCCGGTGTTATAGTCCCGAACATGAGCCCGGGTTCGTGACCCTACAGGTGGCCTGCGATGGGGCCGTTATCTCGAATTCCGTGATCTTTGAATACCGGGATCACCCGACAGTTCCGGTTCAGAAGACTGAGGACTACTTTTCCGTTGACGGTATGTGTGACTCAAATAAACGGTTTATTAATAGACGAAAATCCTTTAAAAATAGTATGAATTCCAAGAATTTCATACAATTCTCTCATTTCTAACACTAATTATAATTTGAGATAAAATTCAAAAATGTTTTTTGTTTTGTTTTGCATCCCTTTCCTCCCCTATAGAGAACATATTCAAGTTTTCACTGTTGGAAAGGTTCGAGTTATTAGAATCTCGTTTATCCCAATGCTCTTCAAAACGTGGTCTTACGGTATGCGCCCTATATTTTCTGATTAGAAATCGATAGCCTTTCCCCTCATTTGAATTGAAGGCCAAACAAATCAATGGTTTGTTTTTAAAAACAAATTTTCTTTTGATCTCAAAGGGTATGGAATCCACAAAACACTTCACTAACTTCGAGGACCGTTTGGTTCAGATGTGCACAGATATGTCCGGCTGTTCGTGGCTGCCCTGCGACGAGTCCTCACTCACCACTCAGTCGCTGCGCTCCGGCCTATCAAACAAAGACATGTCTTTAATACATTTGACGGCAGCTCTTAATTACTATAAACTAATCCAATGTCTACTTAAGTGGTGTAAAGAGAATCCGTCGCTAATACTAGAGCTAGAAATCGATGCCTTTTCCTGTGATGACAACGAGTGCACGCCATTGATGTGGTCGTGCGCTAAGGGTCACTACGAGTCGGCACTAGTCCTCTACAGATGGAACCGCGCGGCCATCAATTTATGCAACAAAGCCGGTGACTCTGCCCTACAGTTGGCCCGAAAGCGGGGCCACCAGCGGCTCGTCGACGAGATGGAGCGCCTGGAGACACAACAGTCGACTCCCTGTTCGCACAACTCATTTGACTCTCAATCGACTGACAGTATCTCCGGTTTTGTGAACGGCTTTCGTCTGCCGCGCAAAACAAGTCTCGACATCTCTTCGACGGCCACCAAATCAACTAAAAGTGTCAGTCCGTCGACTGTAAAGCGGGGCTCAGCCTGTCTTCAACATGGGTTCAGTGCTTTCCCAAAACTAGTCAAATGTTTTTCGGCCGATTCCTCTCTCACTAATGCAGTCAATGTAAGTCTTAATCAATTTTCCGATCTCTTGCTGACTGTTACCACCGATTGTCACTATTCAGGACCAACTGAACAATGAGCCGACATTTCTGTCTTCGTGTATATCAGATGACAGCGAAGACGAACTGGAAATGTCGACCTCTGCGTCGACAAATGGCCTGTCTTCTAGTCATAGAGACTCAATTGGTAGCTGTGATATAATTATGGACTGCAATGGCTCCGAGTCGTCACGTGTTCTAACTCTGGCCGAACACATCATCGCTGCGATGCCCGACAGAATCAAAGTAATAGTACTTCCCTTCACTCGATTAGGAGTTTATTAACTTTTGATTTGATTCATATTTGAAGGCGGCGTCGATTGCATCCCTTCCCGATGAAGACTTTGATGATGACGACTACGAGGATAACGATAACTCCGGCGAAGACCTCAACGAACTGCCAGAATGCGAGTCCCATCTGAACCGGAGCCAAATGGTCGACACTTTCTGTAACTTTCCGTTTGAAATATCGGATAACTATAGCTATAGAGAGACAAACACTCCGAGCAACTCATCGCCGGCCAGTTCCTCGTGTCTGCACAGTCCCAGTTCCTTTGCGTTGGACAGTCCGTCGCCGCCGCCCACAGCAGCGGACTTCTGCGAGTTCTTTCAGGCCTCGGGAAAGATCACCAAAGAGTTGGGAGACCTGACTCTCACCGACAAAGAACAGCGCGAACTATACGAAGCGGCAAAAGTCATACAAAAGGCCTACCGTTCCTATAAGGGTAAGTCATATATCGATTTATTGTCCGTTTCATTGATTGATTGAATTATGGATTATATCGAATGCGACCTATAATTAGGCCGAAAGCGATTGGAAGAGCAAATCAAAGGGTGCGGCGAAAAAGACAAGGAAAGAGTGGCCGCTATCCTAATCCAGAGTTATTACCGGCGGTACAAACAATACATTTACTACAAACAGATGACTAAAGCGGCACAAGTCATACAAAACCAGTACAGGAACTATTGCGAACACAAGAGGTTCAAGAAGTCGTTCAATAAGTCTCTCTATTCTGTGGTATCGAGCGATGGCTCAGTAGTCAACCCCTCAGTTGTCAATAGTTTTATTTGTAACTACACTACGGATTGCGATCAAATCCAATGCAAAAACTCGAGGGAAGGCACGCCTTTCAGTGGTCTTAAGTGAGGACTCAATTAAACTCTTGACTTGATTTCGATTATTTGATTAATTGACTCAAACTTTTTTTGTCGATCCCTTTCCTCTCCAAAAAATAGGCGGACATACTCTCAGAGGCGCCGAAATCAGGCGGCGCGCAAAATACAACAGTTTATGAGGCAATCAAAAAACAAGTATGTATTCTGTCCTCCGCTCAGAATAGAAACCTATTTATTAATAATTGATTTATTCATTCGTTTAGTCTTTTCTTTCAATTAATTAATTCTAATCTTATTTTCTATACTTTTTTAACTCAATCTATTGATTCTTTACTTATGTCTGTCCACTAATTATCTGTATTTCTCTTCTATTTGTTCTGATCTTAACTGAAGACTAACTCTGAAAACTATTTTTCTCTCTCCCTTTCCCTTAACTATCGCTTAAACTAATCCAAACTCTAATCACACGAAAAGTATTTGGGATTTTAGTTTACATAATAATGTGGTAAGTCTTGCATTGCATACACTCTTTGGCTGCGTTTTTCTCTTATTAACTCTCATGGCTTTCCTCTGATAACCGATTCATATGCCCACGCAATCAGCGCTCCGTCCCCTACCTGTGCTTTTCAATGCAAATCTTAGCCCAATATCTGATTGAAGGCAAAAATGTTATATTAATTATTCAGAGATGAGAATCGATTTGCGAATAAATTAGAAAATTCTGAGCGAATTAGAGGGTCGGGTGTGTTATTACACGAGTCCCTTAAGCCCTGTGCGATGGCACTTAATTTGAGAAAAATTCAGTCTTTCCATTAATGCCTTTCCTTTTCTCTGCTTATTATTAATTGTCATTCGCTTTGAAATTAAAATCTAATGAAGTAATAGAAGTCATCTCTTATTCTGATCCATATATGAGTCAATTCTTATGACAATTAATTCTAAGATATCATTGAATTGAAGCCTTTCGTTGATTTAAAGCCTTTTTTCGTCTGTCTGTCCACAGATTACAGAGAGAACGTGCTTTAGCTGCAGAAGAAGGGAATCTAACACAAGAAGTGCTTTCCATAAGAGCTCAAACACAACAATCTATTGATCACTAGAAGAATAAACTGAAGGGAAGTCCTTCAATGAATTGTTGTGCTATCGATTTCTACCCATTTATCTGATGGACAGCCGTTTCTGAGAAGAGTGTAAGAGCGGTGTCTAATCAGACAGTTCTATGAGATTCTCAATCGATTTGAGCCAATATTTTGTGTTTTAATCACTTTTGGAGTCTATTTTGTCATTCAATTTGAAATCAAACAAAACAATCGATTAATCGTTTGATTGATTTAATAATCCATTCGATGATAAACACAATATTTTTGGTCATTCCTCTGACCCTTAACTTAAAACATAAGACAATTCTTATCACAAAAACGTTATGAATTTCAAAGACATTTGTTATGAAAACCCTATTAATCGACTGATGTTTGAAAAACTGATGTTTTGTTATATTTTTTACGTTATTTTGTTATTTAATTAATAATTGATTTAATTATTATTTTTTGATTTTTGTTTTTATGTGAAGCTGTGATACAAACCCAGAGATTTTTAGTTTGAATTTTCAGTCATTTGTTCCCTTTTTTCGGTTATTTTCTAATTTTGTTTAATTATCTCCTGAAGTGTGCCATCGATTTGATCCTTATATCAATTGATTCGTTGGTATTTCCCATGAAATCCCGCTTTTATTCAAAAGAAAAGGTTTGAAAAAGTGATTCATTTTTTAATGGATTTATTGAACGCAGTATTCATTTGATTGAAATATTTGTTTCATTTGTTATTAATTTTATTTAAATGTCGTTTATTTGGAGATTTGTATTGAATTTAATGACAATTAATGTTTAAATTGTATTTATTGGTGGAGTACGGGCTAAGTCCGGACCTAACTATTTAAGTAATAACTGATTTTGTTTTCAAGAGAAAGTCATATAAAGTCTTATAAATTGTTTTTTTGTTAAATTGTTTAACGATTTTTGCATTTTATTCAATGTTTTCGACGGAAACTCACTTTCCTTTGGCTTACAATAACTTATTTCAAATGTTTTTATTGATTTTTTTGTCCCAAAATTGTTATACAAAAAACCCATTTTATGGTTAAAATACATACAAAAAGTGAATTTAATATTATTTTTATTAATGGATTGACTTTTCATTTCATTTCCAGTAAAAGAATGAGCGAAACAAAACTGTTTTTCTTTTTTATTTCAATTCATATAATAATATAATTATTATTATAACTAATGTTTGTTTGAAATCCAGAAATGAATTCATTATATAATTAAAAACCATTTGAAAGACGAGAAAAATGAACAGAATTTCAATTAATTAATATAAATATCATTTAAAATATGTATTGAAAGCCATTTGTCAGTCAAATCATTACAAGAAATCATTGATTTTCGAGTCTTTCCCTCATTTTTCGGTCATTCGTTTGTAAATTTAATTAATATTTTTGTTAATTAATTAATTAATTACTTCTTTTTGTGCCAATTAATTACCAATTGATCCTTCATTACTCGAAAACATTACAATTTTCTCCCCCCAGGAGTACATTCACCCGAAAAGAGCCGACATTTTGATTCATACAGAATATATTCTGAGCGAAATATTTGAAAGATTAAAATCGGATTAAAAATCGCATTTCATTTAAACAAAACTCTTTATTGAAGTCGAAAACAATTCAATCGATTTCTTTGATTCAAAGATTATTTGAGAAATTTATTGAATTTATTCCAAAATTATTCCCAAAATCAAGACTTAATTGTAAATAATATTTCTCTTTGAAAGAGATTTTCTCATATTTTTCTTCTAAAACAACTAATTCTTCGCTAAAAGTGTGATAAAAACGTTATTTAAGATTATATTTAATTAAATAAACCTTTTATTCAAACAATTTATTGAATCTATTTGTGAGACAAGAATTTTAACGAATAATAAACAGAGAAATTGATTAAACATTTTTCGAGTGAAAGAGATATTTATTTTAGAGATTAAATCCAATTAACTGTTAATTGAGGTCTGGTTTTGAAAATGAATTTAATTTTTGAAAGAATTTTATGGGATTTTTGTGGAGAAAATATTCCGAATGTTTTACTCATTTTAATTGAATTGCAATTGAATTTGAAAATAAAAGTATTTTTTATTCATTTGGGAATATATTTATGAATTACCTTTGAATTCATAGTTTTTAATGTGTTCAGGTTATAGTACAAATTGAGGACATCATTATATTCTTGTATAAAATCTATGCTTTTCTCCCAATTCTATGGGTTTTTCCTCTAATTTGCGTAACATTTGATTCATTTCTGACTACAATTCAGAACTCTATTCGCAGTACTTTTATAGAGATATTTATTGATTATAATAATAATAATGATATTTATTTCAATCTTACTGACAGTCAGACCTTTTGTTGGTCGGCCCCCACAACAGGGTTTACTCATAATTATCAAGTATTATCTCATTCATAGTTTTCTTCCGAGAATTTTCTTTCATTAAAAAGAGAAATATTAATCAATTATTGGTTTAATAAATAGGAGACGAATAATAGACAAAAGTAAATATCAAGTTATAGGACGAGCGCTCATTAAATATAATAATCCAGTTATCAAAATATTGGACTGAGAATTGATCTATCAATTCAACTAAAACCTGCAAATCTATAATTACTTTTTCTCTGATTCTCAATAAATATATAAAAATTATTATTCAATAAAATAATGACTAAAAATGAGAGGAAATGAAGGAATCATTTGATTATAATATTTAGTTGTGAATCAAGTTTTACGATATTTTTCTGAATCTAATTATAAACTAATATTTAAATTAAATTAAAGTTATCTATGAATTTGTTGGAAGACTTGGTCTTTTGAGAGGGATTTTATTGAGCGAGAAGTTGTCGGATGAAACTTCTCTTTTGATTTGATCGCTTGACTAATGATTTGTTTAAACACTTCCTTCAATAAAACAATGGTATGCCTTAACTGCAGTCAATTATTACTAATTAATTACTAATTAATAAACTATTCGTTAATTTGTATTTGAATTAGAGATTAGAGATAATATCGGAAAAGAAATAACCGAATGAATGCTCAATAAAATCAATTGATTTGATTTGAAAGTGACTTCTTTTTTGGCGAATTATTGTTACAATAAAAATGTCTTTAAAAGAGATATTGATTTCAGAAAAATAAATATTTGAGAAATCGATTAATTGATTGTATTATAGATATAATGATTATTATATCGAAAAACTCTATTATTATTATATTCTCTGAAATGAAAATCTAATCAATAAATTGTATCAAAATATTTAAATAACTAATAAAATACTAATTCTTCGCAAAAAACACAACTAATTCTATAGAAAAATAACCTCTGAAATAGACTTTTAATCAATAATAGCCTAAATCTAGTTAAATAACTTTTAATTAACAAGATCATTTATTTTATTGAAAAACATTTAATACAAAATTGGAATAAAAATGAAAAGTATATTACAAAAGAAGTGTTAATAGATTTGGCAAATTGATCATGGTAAAAAAATAACAACTATCAAAACTACTTGAGCCACTCTTCTAAGAGTCTGTGCAAAATTTTAATTGCAGTTTTAATCCCTTGGTTTGTGAGCTCTTGCAAAGCCCTCTCCTTTTCACCGGGTTTTATCTCATCCCTATAGCCGTAGTGGATATTCTGTCCGAAGTCACGTGTGTCGACTTTACCATTCTTGTATTGTCGAATATCTCCCAGAATATCAACGCCTCCAAACTTATTCACTAAAGTATACTGTTTTGAGAGCAGATCCGGATCTGTTATCGATCGGTATTCATCGATACTTCTTCGGTGTCTTAAAAGTGGTTTATTTACAGATTTCCTGAATTTTTGGACCAAAAATAGGATATAATTATCAAAAATTTGAATAAATTTCAATCGATTTCAAGAAATTGACGCAAAATTTGTTGCAAAATATCCGGAATTAATCAAAATATTTGAATATTTAGTAATAAATTAATATTAAGTCTTATTTTTGTGTAAAAATATATTTAATCAAAATATAATCGATTTTTTGCGTTAAACACAAAATCATGAGTTTTGAGTGAAAGTGAAACTGATTTCTAATGGATTATTCAAAATTGAAAGTGAATTTGAAGAGAGCTCTCAATTCGAGTACATTTCATAATTGATTTATAGCTCAGAGCTGTCGCTAAACTTCAAGACTTGATTTCAAGACACTTTACTGTCGCAAAAACGGGTCATTTTAGTGATAGAAATCTTGTTTTGCAGACGATTTGAAACTATATTTGCATTCATATGTTAATTGAAAATAAGCGGAAGAAAAAGGATCTATCAATTGATGAAAATGAATTCTAAACAGAATACCAGGAAAGAGGAAATTTCGACAAAATATTCACTATTTTTACCCGAAATTCAAGTGCCGGAAGAGCTCTAATTATTCACCATGCTAATGCTATTTATTATTCATTCAAATATTAATGATATATCTATTAATGGAAAGTCAAAACTTAATATCTATTTTCATTTGAATAGATGTTTATCTCAAACAACTATTCATGAAAAACAGTTTAATGAATATCTCTGATAAATAATAACCAAGAGTGTCATTATTGACAATTTAATAATGGAAAAATTCACAGATGGACTACACGTGATAATAATTTTACTAAAGAACTCTACATTTGTCAGAGTATAATGTTATATAACCATGTTCATTATTTTATGGCATTAAAAGTGGAGTATTTATTGAAAATAGATGTGTTTTTTACTAAAATCCCAGAGAGTATCGACCGGTAACACAATGGGTGATTATGATTAAAGAATTGGTGGTTTAACCTGATTTTAAGCAATAAATACAATTTTAAAGTCAAAGGCTTTGCCTGAAGTTTATTACTTAATCCAATTGAAAAATTTTTCACCAAGCTTATAATCACCATGTTGAGCTCTCAAAATAGAAAAGAGTCTCAAACTCATCCATATTTTTTTTAAACAAATAAATTCCTATTTAATATACAATTTCTAGAAGATTAGGTAATTTCCCAGACAAACAACAGGGCAAATGAAATGGTAAATATCGGAAAATTAATTCTTAGAAATTGATGGAAGAAGAAAAAATAGAATAACATTTTCAAAGAGCATTTAATACTTACATTTCAACGAAACAAAATGAAATTACTGTCAAAAACACGAATGAATTGAAAATAATTTGTTTGAAAAACGGAGTCTTTAGAGAAAAACAAATCATTTTTTAATCGTTTTCTTCAAAAAAGAGAATAAAAACACAAAAAAGTGGAAAAATATTTGGATTTAAATCAGAAATCAATAGCAAAACGACTTATAAACTGATCGGAGAAAGTTTTTTTCCCTTCAGATATATCGCGGAAGAACTCGAAGAATAACTTTTTCTTTCGGTTATGAAATCGCAAAAATGAGTTTTCACTTGTTTTGTTGTTTTGAGTTCAGAGACCTGTTCTGTATTTGACTCACATTTGCCGAAGAGAACCACCTCTTGATTGGTCTCAAACTTAATCTATAGTTAAAGAGAAACTTATTTCTGAATCATTTTCTTCATTCATTGAAAATCATTTGAAGTTATCTAATAGTCGGCTAAATATGCGTTAAACTCAATGTTTCTATTTATTGTTTTAATGTCTTAACACATGATTTATATTAAACTCAGGAAAACAAGTTTTCACTTACAATAAAAATAACAATTCTCTCTCTCTCTCTCTCTCTCTCTCTCTCTCTCTCTCTCTC
>JAQIXD010000248.1:0-32496 GCA_034699985.1 Minunthozetes semirufus
GTCGACTAAAGAGAAGGGAAAGGGAGAGACAACTAAAGGGGGAGAGAGAGAGAGAGACGGCCAATATTTTTGGAGTAGTCGTCCTTGAAAACCTGCTCAGTATATTTGTTGAATAGGCTTTTATATGAGAATATTGGGTAAAATTTCCTCATTGCATCACCAGTACCACTGCCATCACCACCACTAGGTCTATGGGCATAACAAAAAGACGAATAGATTTTTCAATTTTCTCGTATTCAGTGTTTGTTTTGAGTTTTTGGTTCATTATTTTATAGAGAATTAGGATTTGTTTGAAAAATTCGGTGAAAAGAGGGATTCCTATGGCTCTGCCTTCAGTTGTTTAGATTTAATAAAAGCGATGAAACGATATATTCTCCCAAAAAGAGGTTCCAAAAAGCAATTACTGAAACCTCAGACTTGAATCCAATAATAAGTTCTTCAAACAAAGCGATTGTTTTATAGCATCGAAACGACAGAAAATCGCGGAATCAGTTCTTATCTCAAGCAATGGTAGAGCCGTTGATAACGTTATATAACAAACACATTGAAGACAATTGCAATACAGGCACACAATTTGCACAACTGTTGACGATATATATATTCCCCTGTTTTTGACAAATAGAGTACATTGGCTTCACTTTTGTCGAACATTACGTTTAACTGTATTTCGATTCTAAAACCTATTTATTTAGCTTTGAGTACATAATCAACAAAACCATTGAGAACTCATAAATGGTTTGATATATTGGATGCTCTCAAAGTGACAAATATAGTGACAAATATGGCATAAATGACAAAACATATTCCCAACCAAACAATAACATATCATTTGAACATATTGGCTGTCTATGAGAGTCTCTCCCATTCCCTCTCTCCCTCTCTCTCTCCCCTCACTTGTAATTTGGTCTCTCTTTTCCATTTCCAATGAACACAATCGCAAAACACTTTTATCCGACAAAGACTTTAATTAATTATCAAATTCTCGTAAAAACATTTATCAAAAGCCATTACTTCAAACGATAACTCAAATAAATACATAATTTCGTATCTTTAGTTGAGTTCTTGAGTTTCGGGCCTACCTTTGAATTTGTTGGAACCACTTATAAACAGCGAGCAACTAGAGTAAGCTAACACTTCCAGTGAATCCTAGTCATTTAATTTTTCACGCTCTTATGGCTTATTATTATCTCAAATGAATCATCGGTCGAAGGTTTGGATATTTTGGTTTTAGTGCAGCAAATATTCAATAAATTATTCTTATATTTATTATTCATTTTGTTTTTTGAATTACTGTTAAAGCATTT
Source organism: Minunthozetes semirufus (assembly GCA_034699985.1). NCBI lineage: Eukaryota > Metazoa > Arthropoda > Arachnida > Sarcoptiformes > Punctoribatidae > Minunthozetes > Minunthozetes semirufus. The sequence goes on from JAQIXD010000248.1 coordinate 1,305, forward strand.
CTCATATTAGTGTCAAACGAATAGAAGTGAAAACTAAAGTCAAAAGTCATTAAAAGTGATTATTTTTGGTCTTTAGTTGTGTTGCCATAACTTGGAAGTGGAGTCCAGTCCTAACATTAGTTGCGAGAAATCATTAGTCAATACAACAAATACAACAAATTATCAGAATTTTGTATTATTTTTCTCAGAATTTGTTTATTTTTCGAGTAGTGGTGGCCGTACTAATGCACTGCCCTTCTGAAGAGCCCCTAAGTCAGTGACAGCCTTTGGCTGAATCTAGTCTATGATTATAAGGTGTCTTTCCTTATGGTAGTGCCCAATATCTTAGACTTAGTCTATTCCATAAGAGTAATGATGATTAAATCCGTCATTATTTTTGCGATCATTCTTTAAAATCCATTCAGATTTGGAACACTTGAGTAAAACTTTTAAGTTTATTCAGTGAACTTTGTTGGCACAGCCATAGCACAGCCATAGCCTGTTTAGCACTGATTCCACGATTCGGCCCTATTTTAAACCGAAAGCATAAGATATAATGAATAACAGTCGGACTCGACGTTCAGTTCAAATATTTTTCCTGCTGTGAGTTCCAAGAAGTCAACGAATATAAGCCATAGAATCGATGGCATATGTCTGACAATTGTCTCCATTCATCTGACATTTACTTTCATATGAAATATCAATAAATAGATCCTTCGTTTCATCTGTTCTTCAATTGTTTTGTCGTCTTTTCATTGCTTTCCAAATAAGTGTAATCAGTATAAAGGCTTTACTTAAATGGTTTGACATCTAATACATGGATTTCGGTTAATAACAACTTTATATACTTTACTCAAATTGTTTGCGAAGATTATTATTATATGAATTATTAATAATAATTATTAGTAATTAACAGAAGGCTTCGGAATTAATTATCTTTATTGCTATTCAAGAAACCAATTAAAGTTAGTTTTGATGATAGGCTCAGCAAAAGAATGTCCGCTAAAAAAGAGACAAATGTTTTTAAAAAATGTATTCACTATTTATTGGCTGCAATGGGAAGGGAATGAAGGAATGGGAAGCGAACAGATTTTTCTATTTAAATAAAACTTTCATTAAAAGGGGCTCTCATTTAGTTGATAGTCGATTGCACAAAAGGAAGGCAACTAAAGTCGCGCCACTCATACCTTCACTATGTTTTTTAGGACTTTAAGAGAGGGAACGAAGAGAAGAGGAGACCAAACCATTAGCATTATTAAGGCTAACACTCATACTCTTAAACTTTGAAGAGATTTTACTTTACTTTAAAGGCCCGGAGAGAGAGAGAGAGAGAGAGAGAGAGAGAGAGAGAGAGAGAGAGACTTGAAAAACCGGCATCTCATGGAATGGGACAGGGAAGGGAAGGTAACGTTGAAAGGCAAAGCGAGGAAGTCGAATAAATTTGGCGAAACACTGATGAAGAGGTTGGTTATACCCACTAACTGACATTCGCATTGAAAAATAGGTATTTGGGACATAGAAGTGGTGCTACAGGTTCTGTAAGTCATATGAAATTAACGTCAAATTATCATTAAAACAATGCGATTGCCGTAAATGACATCACATTTATTTGGCTTTCAATTCAGAAAAACACTATTTCTATACAGAGTCTCGATTTAATAAACCACTAAAAAATTATCATCAGCATAATTTAGCAATCTAATCTAGCTGACTCTCAGATTAAGTTTTCTTTTTGTTAGTGAACTCGACATTATTTTGAAATCTGAAACAAACAAAAACATAAATAAGATTTTTGTTAAAAGTTTTCCTTCAGTTCGCGAACGACACACAAAAATCAATTAAATATCAAATAATGTTTGGCTTTTGTCTGCAAACAAGGAAAACACGATAGCTATGAAAATTCAAGTTCTCTGACATTTGAATATAAATCATTTCGTTTATTATTTCATTCAATTCATTGATTAACAAATGATTACCAAAACTATGGAAAGAGTTTTAAACAATTTTTTTCATCCGAAAACCCGTTCAACAGATTTAGAGGAAAACTTTTCAAACCATTTACGCAATCATCAGATAATTGACTTTCGATTCACATTAAGTTTTACTTTACTTATACCCGAAATGAATGAAAATCATTTGTAAATTAAATAACTGTAGAGTAAAAGCCACTTTGAAAACAATCTTGATCATTGATTTCAAACAAGAGGATTGCCAGAACACCTCCTGAATTTTTATCGACAAATTGGCATTGAGTTTATCTTTTTAATATGTTTTTGGTTAAATTTAATGAATAATATGTTCATTATTTTGTTTAAAATCCTGGTTATTCTCCTAATAAATCTAGACCTGGTTATTACTGATACAATAAAAGATAATTTTTCCTTAAATAAATTAATTCTAAAAATACCCTGCTTAAATGCTTAAATCTGGCAGAACCAGACATTATGTGATTTTGAGAGTGAAAAACCCAGAATTTCATAACTAGTGTTTGAATCGTATATTTAATTCATAAAAAGCAAATACAGTAATAAATTTTTATCAGTTGTTTAGATATAAAGAACTTTTTAATTGTCGCCAAAGATATGAAGAATATTCGAGACCTCAATATCTTGTTTACTAAAATCAAAATAATATTTGTCTTAAACCTAAAACTCTGTCCTTTTTATCGCTAAAAAACGTCTATTCGTTTCGTAATTCAATTCTTTGATGTTTTGAACTCATATTAAGTGACTCTTCGTTTGCTCTCATTTATGGCAAAGTCTTCATTAAATTGCAATCATTGAGAAAAAAATACCAATAATTTGTTTATTGAAATAATTAGCTTCACTTAACTTTAAACTGATCCGAATAACCCCAGTTGTTATGTCACCGATTTTCAAGTTATATATCAGCTATTAACTAGTTTCTGTAATTCATTAATAAATTACTATGTTATCTTTATTCAAGGTAACAAGAATCAAGTTTTGAGCATGTTAATGTTAACGCTGTTAAATGCTGTAAAATGTTGTGCGTAAAAAAAATTATTAGTAAATTGAAGTGCAGACATATCTGGCTTTGCCCTTCATCAATGACATTTTGATAACATGGGCTGAGAATTTTGATTATATTCAAACCAAACTCAAGTTAATTGAATAAGCTATTATAGGTGTGATCTTTTTGATGGCTCCGATGAAAAATTATAACTTTAATGATTTATTTTCGTTAAATCTCATCAATGGCTTGAGTTTTGCCAAAAACAGGCGTTTATTTGGTTTTATTATATTTTAGTTTTTTATTCAAAAGAAAATAATTAAAGAAAAAAATAGTTATTATTCGATGGGAAGGGAGTCTATAAAAGACAAGATTTTAGGCATTGAATGCAAGTCTCGACATTTCCATCTGCTGTTAGATTCAATTACATAACAAACCAGACTTTGAACAGAATAATTATCTATAGTTTTATTTCATATATAAAATATATAAACATATAATCAGTTAATAAATTGGAAAATTTTTTGCTTTCGTTTGGTTTTAAAAAAATCTTGTTTTACATTCAAATCGTTTGTAATCATAGAATAGATATTTGAAAAACACATTTATTTAGATATTTATTCTCATTATTTGTCTCTTTTTCTGAAAAATGATACAAAAACTGATAAATATTTCGATAGAATTCACACAAACGTATGAAATATGAAAATAAAATAAAATATACGATAAAAACAGTCAGTAGTAGTAATACCTGTGCACTACAGAGATGGACAGTTGCCGTAACGAATATTTTGAATTTATAATTAATTGTGGAAAACATGAAAACAGTATTCAATTCCAGGAAAGTTCGCACAATTTATACGCAAATTGATTAACGAGATTAGATTTCTGTCAATTTTTAGATTAAAAATTTAAAATTATGTGAATTTTTGGCTCAAAATAAACTAAAAATAAATATTTAATCAGTTATTAATTGGTTAGCATTAAAATAGGAATCGTGAAAGTAGTCTGTGCTCGAGCTAATACAGCTAATACTTTACCTGCGCTCCCAATCATCAAGATTTATAGCTTGAGCTTCACTGAGGTATTGTAAAGATTACTGTTTCTATGAATTGGATTTGATGTGTGTTTTTTGTTAGTCATTAATTGAAATCCATTGCATTCATTGTTTTTTCAAACGATATGTTTCTACAGATAATAGCTTTTTATCGGTAATTATAGCGATATATTATAGCGAACAAAGTTTTAGTGCAATAGACTATGGATTTTCATGGCTTTCATGGCTACCAAACATTGAGATTAAAGTTCAAATACCTCCAAATGATAGTCAGTTTTATATGATTTTTCGGTATTTAATTATAGTTACAAATTATTGCATAAATTTTTTACTCCGAATTAAAGCTAATAATTTGTAGTGTTATTGAAAAGAGGAAATAATTTAAATGCTATTAAATATACAACTATTTCATTCTTATAGCAGGAATCAATTCAATGCCAAATTTGTCAACAAAAAACTAAATTGCTTATTGAATATAAAGTATTTAATATTTAATAATAATAAATATTTGTGAGAAAGTTGTGTTTTTTGCTGTAATTCGATGATAAACTCAATTCAGAAGGGATTTGACAAAAATTCTGGCCTTAATTTCTTGATATAAATGTTTATAAGTATTCACTGAAAGAAAAAGTTTATAAAATCAAACGAATTAATGAAAGAATCGCTTATTTTGAAGCCGTTGTTATCATTGATGGAAATCTGTTCAAACATTTCGTTAAAAAACTTAAACTTTTTAATCGAAGGAAAAATTTTGTCTTAAAATTCAGAAAACGTTGAGTTTTGTTGAGTAATACGAGTAATATTAAGAGGAAAGTTTCAAAACTAAACGATAAGACAGAGCACTTGGTTTACACTCGGCCTCCTATGGCCTCCTTTGATGTCAAAGAGAGGGAAATATGTCTATTCCTTCGGTAAACTGATTTTTAATGATCTTATTTGCGAATCTAGCAAATGTAGCAAGTACATTCAATGTACATTCTATGCACATTCAAGTGTAGAGTGAAGTGCATTCAAGTAGCTCTCAATGTTCTTTCGCCAATTAAGAGGACATTTAAGAGATTAGGTTAGACTCAGAGGTAATCAAATGATTGTAAATATTTCTGACCATAAAATGAAATAAAATTTATTTCCAAAGATTTTTATTTGTGTTTTGAACTGAGATTTGTTAACCAGAACCAATTGAAGATAGCCTTGATCTTTGCACGTCATAATAAACCATGGTTAAAAATAAAAGTATTCGATTGCATCTAATTCTGAAATTAAAGTTTCAAATCTCAGTTTTGAGTCTTATTTTGCAAGTCTTCCACTGATATGTGTTTTGAATTTCAATTCTGAACTCAATCTCTGAGTGAAATCATAACTCATTTCGCTGTAAAACATAACTCTATTCAAAAGCTATGATATTTTTGACGATATTTTTCTCTCTCCTAAAAAATTTCACTTAAAGACGAAGATATTTGTTGTTTTCAATGCAATGTTGGAACTCTTGTATCAGTGGTTGCAGTCCTGACTTACCTTCGAAGCACTTGTTGATCACCTTGAAGTCACTCTTAAGAACTGTTGTTCATAGCTTTCTTAAGACTAATCTGACGACATTCACGACTTACTCTCAGTTTTGTGTGTATTTTATAACCAATACATTCATTTCAGTACATTTTGATGCCACGCAAAGCTGATCTCGGGATCCAGGGGTGACCAAGACCTTGTGCCATCTCAAGCCTTGACTTTAAATTTGGCTCTTTTTTGAACGAAATCCTAAATAATTGCATCTTTTTAGGATACGGGGAATTATTCCCCAAAAATAATTCCCGAATCCAGTAATTAATTGATAAATAAATAGATAACCCATCATAACCTATCACATCCCTTAGCATCCAATCAAAGACAGTATTCATTCCAGACTTCACTTACACTTTTCTGAAGGATTAAATTCTAATTATCAAATGGTTGAACACATCCTAATATTATCTTATATTCGGTGCTATTCTCTGTAAAAAATTGCTGAGTTGTGTAACATAAACACGAATAGAGTGTACACCTGAGTGTTGTAATAATTAATTCAAGCTCTAAGTCCGTACAATCTTTCATTCTGAGCGCTCCTCCGCCAAAAACTCTCCCTCTTGTTTGACAATCCTTTTAAAGTAATCATTTTCAAGGATTTTACGTTTGTTTTACAATTTTTGTTCAAAACTTTTGATTCTCTTCTCATAAACAGAATAACAGTTTCCGTCAAACAGAGAGAATGGCTTAAAGGATGTGCGACTGGAATGCCATTATTGAAAATATTATCATTTGCTCGATAAAAACATTTATAAGTTTATTGCATTTGAAAATAAACAAATTCTTAGCAATGAATTACAAAAAGATCAACTTATCAAATGACAAAACATTATTAAACACACTTAAGGGCTTATCTTGATCTCGATCATCAACGAGATAATTATCGGAATTTTGATTATGGTTTTAGTATTTTTCAGTTATTCCATTGATTCTTATTAAAATAAGAATGAGAAAGAACAAAAATTTAACCGACACTTAATAGTAAGTTTGTATTTCAAAGGAAATAACACGAAAAAAAAGTATGCGATTAATGAGTTTTTAAATAAATTGAGTATTTTTTGTGTCTATTGTTCGCTAATTATATTAATATTAATGCAGTCATTGTTAGGACCGCAACGAAAATTGCAGTAATTTTTTTTCTGTCAATTATCTGAACACAACTATTAGTCTGTCAAACAGTTTATTAATTTCTCGTTAAGGTTAGAGCTTTTAAATTCATGTGAGTTGGAGAGACCTGAGGAATAATGAATAAATTGAGCATGCTATTATTTCATACTGTGTTTTGAATGTCACTTCAAATTAACGTCTGGTCATTGTCTCGTCTAATGAGAAAACAATTAATTCCTCCTCTAAATAGTTGTTCTGAAACTCAATTGAAATTCACTTTAATGGCCGCCACTCTTCAGATCTCTTCAAAACAGTAATCCATTGATTTGAAGTGAGTGTATGTCCACTGAGTTGAAAGGGTCTGTCCATCATTAGATCTGACCAAATAGATAAGTTTGTGCTGAGCTCAACAATCGAACAACCGGTTCCAATTCTACTAATATAGCCCACGGCTTAGACAATAGTCTTTCTCAATTTAAATATGGTTTTATTAACTATGTTTGTGCTCACAATACAGACCTAATTACAAGACATCGACATCAAGAATAGAGTTACGAAACCAAAAAACATTGGATAGGCTTTACTCAACATTTTTCTATTGCAATGAAGAAAGTTTTGATGAAAAGATACATTTTTTGAATTTTTGTTTGTATTACTCATTATTTTGTTACACAAATCCGTTTGAATTAATTAAACTGAACTCAATTTCTCAACATTTCGTTTGTATATTCAAAAAGGACTTCATTTCTGCTTAATTTCATTGAATTAATTCAAATTTAAGTCAAAATCAATGCAAAACTTTTCAGGATTTTCTCAAAATAGACCACAAATTCAAAAAAGCGTTAAGTCTTTCAAACATTTGATCGACTTTGAGATCCTGTCAGTTATATAATAAGAGGTGAATCTATTTTCACTCAAATTTTGATTTGATAATCGAGAAAATATTCGGCAATTATTTGGGAAAAGGGCGACAAATCATGACCTGTGCTAACATTACACTCAAACTATTAAAAATCAAATCATTTACTGTCTATCAAACATCTATTGATAAAATTATTGAATACTTTTCACATCATTGATTCAATCATTTATATCGAGCAAATATATTGACTAAATTAATCTATAAATGTTTTTTAAATTATTCAAATTGAGGTCAGTTTGGAAATAATGCCAATAAATTGACCATTAATTGGTTTCAAACAGAAAGAACCAGAATTTTGAAATAACTTATTACTTAATTTAATTTGCCTGTCCCTCACTACTGTACAATTCATTGGTAGCTCCACCTAATTCATGATTATTAATTGATGCGGAGATACACCTTGGTGGTCCCACTTTATAATTTGGTTAATAAAACGGTTGAAACTAAATATAGCGACAAAACAGTTGTTTCGGAATATTTCGCCTCAAATGTCAAACGGAGTTCAAAATACAGGAATCGCTCAGAATTTGATTATTAAAGGTATGAGCGATTCAATTAACCCGATAAATGTTTCCAGCAAAATTTAGTCACGTTGCAAAAAAGCATGGTCACTCTTGTTTTTTCTGATCACAAACAAGATAAAAAAGATATATTTTCACCTATACCTGGATATTATTGGAAAATAAAAGCCGATAAACTTGGTTTATTAAACCAATTAAATTTATTTTGGGGTATATTTTATAATAACTGATAATTATCGTTGAATTTCGAAATAAAATTGTATTTGTTTTTTGGTTTTCGTATAAAAATGGGCGAAAAATATTAATAATTAATTCGGTTTACATTGAATTGAATTAAAAGCAAAATAATCATTAAAAACAGGAATAACACGACTTTTGGACTTCAAATATATAATTCTCTTCGACTCAATTAATTGATTAATTATTCATAGAAACGATTTGAACATTAATTCGAGTTCATTCACATTTCAAATGATCCCTGGAATCAAAGCCTGTGCCTATGCCTGTGCCTCAAACTCACAACTCTTCTATAATTGTTTACATCTCAATAACAAAGCAATTAATCGATAATTAAAAACCAATAATAAAATCACTTATATTTGAAAAGAAATTAAAATTAGTTTTAATTTTAATTAAATTTTGATTTTTCCAAAACATGATTAAGTTTGATAAAACCCATTTCATTGCTCATTTGATTTTTTAGCAAAAAACTGAGTCATATTTGGTGGGAAAGCATTGGATTTAATGATTATTTGAATACAATATTTTGAGGACAAAACAATAAGAGAGATAACTATTAATGTATTCCTTTCAAGAGTCAATTAATTTGAGGCTAAATTAATGTTAAACTGGATAACTAACTCATTTAGCTCTTAAATTATCTTAATTGCATCAGCATTTGTTGCATAATGAACTGGATTTCAAAATCGCAAGGTTTTAATTGTGCTCGCATTCAAAGCTATACATAAAATTCAAGATCAATGGAAATTAATCAGATATAACAACCGGCTCATTAAGCTTTGAGATTATAGAAAATGGTTTTAATTTAGATGACTTAATAACTTATAAAAAGGAAATTTTCCATTAGATCGAGGAAAGTCTCCAAAAATATTCATTAAGAGAAAAGTTTTGACGAATTTTATAATCTCTCAGATATTGACTGAAAATTTCTATTTTTAATTAAATTAAATTTATTTTTGAATATTTTATCCATAAATACATTCATTAATTTTAATGCAAATTCGGATTTGGTTTAAATATAGTTAATTAGATTCATCGGAACCAATCTCTTAAGATGAGGTTCAAGTTTGAGTAATGCATTCATCCAACGAAAAGGTAATAATTCATTAATTCAAGTGATTATAATATATGTCTTGAGATTAGCATAAAATGATTTATTATTTTTAATCGACAGATATTTTTAGCAAATAAGACATAGAAGGAAATATTGACAACAATTTCTTACGTGGGTTATTATAAACAACAAATCTCGATATTTGTCTCCCCCTTCCCTCTCCCAATGGCTGCCCCTTCCCTCTCAATGATCATAATTAGTTAAGAAAATTTTGTTGGCAATGAAAACAAGAAAATCAAAAGAAATTAGTTTTTTAAAGAAATGTTATTTTAATTAATGGTTTGAAATGTTATTTTTGAATCGTTTGTATAATTAAAGAATTCATTTAAGCAAATAATAATAAGTTTACTCTCGGTTTTGATTCAATACTTTGAAAACAAGGCTATAACTCCATAAACAAGTCATTCATTTCTTGCAAATTGAGATTCGAGACAACCATTAGAGCCATTAGAAGGATATAGTGATTAAAAACAAAGAAGAATTGGCTTTGTTTTCACTCAGAACTATCTGATTGAAACTAAATTCACACCAAAAGCCTATTCAATACAAAAGCAAATAATTAAATGATATAAAAAGCTTTCGTTGTTTTAGTTTTGATCAGTTTTTGTGCACAAGAATCTAATGTCAGATAATGTGAGGGCTTTTACTTTGAATCCACTTTTGTTGGTGAGTGTTGGCTGAGGTCAGAGACTCGGAGTAAGAGTTTGATTGCAATTTAAAGTCATTTCGGAGTCGTTTCGCTGAAGTCAACGGAGCGGTGAAGGCTATAACCGAACGATTTTCTGGGTTACTATGTCATGAGGCGCGTCTCGAAAACCTGATGCCTGTGCTCTCTGCCAGCAATTCTGCCAAAAGCTCTGCTGCCTGCGCTCTGCCAGCCTGTGCTCTTGGTCAGATATCTCACGAACCTATGTTAATGCACTGCCACTCCGAGATGATTAGATCAGAATTCGTTGACCTCACTGTGTGTTTGCCTACATTTACTGAGTCAGTAATACCGAGGAATACCATAACAGTCAATGTTTTCTCTATTATTCATTCAAAAAGTAATTTCAATGCAATATAATTGTGTTCCTATTTTCGGATCACTTTTTACTTGTTTTTCTCTCTCATATCGAGGTTTTTGAACTGAACTCAAACTCAAACTCTGTTTTTAAGCAGTTTTTTAGTCGTCTTTTGACTTATCTTTTAATAAATTTAATAAAAGAGAAAAAACGTCACAATTTTTATGTGAAATAGCTTTAAGAAATTGATTATACAATTGAAAGATAACTCGATTAACAAAACATTACTTTCCTCTAAAAAAACTGTTTAAATGGGTTTAAATTAGACGTTTTCTGTTGTCTTTCTTTATCCGATTGTAATAAATCTTAATTTAAAACTTTTCCTTACATTTTGTCGACAATAATCTGAGGCATAAAAAGTAGCAAAAAATTGGTTAAAATTGTTTCGAAATCAGACAAAAAGTTTGTCTAATATTTGCAACACTTTCCTCAACAAACAAACAAAATATAATTCCCTTCAAATGGACTCTAATTTATATAAATTATATTTTGTGTTTCACTTAATTCAATTAATTTCATCAAAACTATAAAAATGTCGTTCAAATCAAGAACTTTTTCATTGAAATTATATCCCCTTTTGTTTTTGATGGATAACTTTCAATGGAAACAAAGAGTGCCCGAAAGGTCTCAACAAAGTTATCTCAATCTTGCAAAATGACACCTAATCTTCGGTAACCGTTTTCATTGAGAAAAACATGATGTTTTGCTAATCACAGCCATGATTAAACCTTGAGCAAAGACCATCCTTGCGTATTATTGCCTGTCATTCCACTGAAAGGAATGTTAGAGTATTTGGTCCTTAAAAGATTGCGAATAATTATTATGCAATTCATAGAGAAAATTCATATTTTATTGGATGAGAGGCATAATTCTGACCCAATTTGCTTGCATTGACTCCATGGAGGACTATCGCTAACCAAGTTTACGTATGGCCACCTCCACACAGTTCATTGTGCGCCCCAAATGACACTTTACGGCAATGGGAGTCAGGATTTTGTTTTTTGGAGTTAAACTCTGCCCTAACTGTGCTCTTATGTGTCTCCCATTGACTGCATATTTAGTTTTTAGTCTAATTAAGGTTCGGATCGAAGTACTGATTCAGAAGTCATTGCTATCCATTTGGTATTCACTGGTATTCTGTTTAAACCCGTTTTATTAGAATTGAAATCAAAGGCAAATAACCTTTTGTTTCGGTCAATGGGTTTTTATTAATACCACAATAACCCAAACGTTTGATCTGTCGATTGGCCTCATATGAGGTTCGCGACCGTTTGAATGACTGGTTTCACTTGTATTGTGCTCTTTCTGAAACAGTAAGAGACAGGCAGAGAGGGAAAGGGCTGATAACAGACCAGAATAACAGTCGTCAAGTGGTTGTTGTCTTGTGTTAGTCTTTAGTCACTTGTTTACCAAAGCGTTCCCTTTTCGGAGTAACGCATAAATTATCCGCTCTTTTCAATGGTTTATTAATAGATAAGAGTTGTGAAGTGCAACAATTCTTCGAAACCTAATTCAAGACAACTCAAGACAACTGTGTCTTTGGCATACAATACACTCAAAAACGTTTCTCTTCGGTTATAATCACAAAACTATTCCATTCTTTCAAAGACTCGAAAATTATTGTTATTATTATTGTTTGGCTTTTTTTCTGAACTATATTTCTATTGAATTTCGAGATATAAAACGCTTTATATTCAAATCAATTACAATAAAAATATGGATTTTCACCTCAAAACTCAATTTGCAAAGAGTTTAACCAAATTATCAAACACTCAATTCTATTGTCTAAAATTGTTAGCATGGTAACATTTCAATGAATTCAAAGTGTCAATTGTTAAACTTAAAAATGTCTGAATTATAGCCTTAACTCATTATTTTTAATTAGAAATCAGAGATAATAATCAATTTAAGCGATAGATATTTGAAAGTCTGCCTCCAGTACTGAATTAATCAAATTTTCAAATCAAAGATTCAATACTTTTGAAGGCTTTTGCATTTCAATGACATTTCATTCAAATATAATATCAAATAAAGTTTTCTCAGAATTTCTTAATTATTTTAATCTAAAAATTTGTTGTCAATAGAATCACAATCGAAACGTTTGAAGGATGACCGAGTGCTTCATCTCTATCAAGAGTAAGGCAATCCTTTGGAGGACAAATAAGTGGCAAATTTCAAACTTTTATGGTTTCAAACATAAAGTTTGATGAAAACAGAGGAAGAGTTGCGCGAAGAGACTGCAAGACTCAAAGTGAAGCCAAACTAACTATACCTTGAAATTTGATAAATTATTCTCTGAAAATCAGCCCTAGGATTGCACTCAAATCATAGATGTATACTGAAAACCGAATTAAACTGAACTTGTTTGGGTTGAACTTCACAAAAGCCACGGGCAGTGTCACCAGAATATCCCGGGGTTACTAAGTATTCTAAAATAACCCACATTAGCCTTATATTTACAATAATTAATAACAATAATAATATTACACTTAAATCACATAACAAAACAATAACAGTGAAAATACGCGAAATAATTTGCATGGTGGAAATTCCACTCTTTCTTTTCACCATTTTGATTGCCCCTGAAAAACTATGGACCTTCATTAAAATTATCGATTCAATTACAATAATTCAAATTTGATTATATTGTTATCGGCTTTTATTTGTGTTTTCGACAATCAAGAAATAGTTATTTACCATTGATTGACATTACCATGACCATGGTCAAATAAAATATCAGTAATAATGGTTATCAATAATAATTGGGAATCTTATTAAATGTTAATAAAATCCTATTAGTAATGCTTTCCATTGAATATTATATAAGAAAAAGTATTGTAATTATAAGTGAAATGAGTATTGAATTGAGTATTGGTATTGAAGTTGAACTTAATTTGCAAACCAATCAAAGCATTGGATTTAATGAATGGATTGAAAAATCAAATTTATTCACAACTTTTTCCTCTAAACTCTGAAGAAAAGGTAACTTTCATCTGATATTGCGATCAAAAGACTGGCTTTTCATTGAAATATCGCAACTTTTTCTTCCACTGAATTTGTTGTTATTTAAACTTGAATTAAGTGATAACTAATTAAAATACGAGAGAAATCATGTTTTATTCAAAACAAACTGATAACTCATTTTTGAATTCCTATTGAATTCAATAAGAAATATGAGTTTTAATTAAAATTCAATTCAATTACGCATTTCTTTGGGTTATTGTTTGGCAACGACTGAGAGCTCAGCATATATTTGATGTTTTGATGCATTTCTAACCTCAATAGAGTTCGTGACCTCTCTTTCTATTTAACGGTATTTTAAGTCGATTTTCATTGCATTTCATTGCTATTCATTCACTTGAGTTTAACTCCGAGTCAAATACCCAGAACAGAGTCACAACAGACTCACACTAATGCTTTCAAACACTAATGACTCCCAATTCTGGCCATAAATTCAATTTAAATTCAATCAAAAGATTATTTGCATAGAAATTGGGGAAATATATATTCATTTGTAGGATCATTGATCAAGATAACTCTTCTCCCATTAAAATATTTAGAATATTACTGCAGATTAGATGAAGGAATAGCCTAAAAAGATAGGACAGGGATGATCCCAAAAAAATTCATAAAATACCGCCTCTGGTTAGATATCGAGTCTTGAAAACTACACCTCTTATTAATAATTAAATTCAAAATGAGTATTGAATATCCCTTTCACTGATTAACCATAAAATTCACTTATCTAAAACACCTTGTTATGTTTAAATTTAAATAAAAATGAGTACATAAGAGCCCAAATATTTCTTACCAATATTTAAGTGGCTTTCTTTTTCTTTGTGGTAATTGATTCTGTCTTTTAGTATCAACAGTAGTTTACTGGACATTCAATTAGTTTTCATTTATTAGGTTTAAATGGAAACACAGTAAACAACTTTTATTAGACAATTGAATAATCAAATTAAATTCACTTAAAAATTAGTCAATTAATTGAAATTAATTAAAAGGAGTTTGAAAAGTGTTGGTTCAAAGTATAAGAATCCATTTCAGACTCATTTGAGACTAAATTAATAAATCGAAGGCTCTATTCATTGAAAATCTCATTGAAAAGTCTTTATTAAGGATACGATTAGTGTTTTGGCATAAATCAAGTCTTATGTCAAATGATCGGTGAAATTACAATCGGATTAACCATTGGTTTACAACTTTTTACAAATAGTTACAAATAAACGCTTATTTCAAATGAACTGATTATAGTTTTGATTGATTTGTCCTCAACCCTTCCCCACCAAAATTAATGATTAATTGTAAGGACTTAATTTGAACATGATCATTTTATTTCATCAAAATTAAACTGTTTTACATCATTTTGAGTTATTTTTAAGCCTTTTTTAGTTTTATTGAAAATATATAACTTTTATCTTGATTTTTAGGAATCGTTAAATTAGCCGATTAAGTAAACATGGTAATTTTAGGACCATTTGATTATACAATGAAAAGTAGATATTGTAATAAAACTTTATTAGTTTTGGAGAAAAACCAGAATTTTATTAATAAATTAATTATAATTAGCTTTGAATCGGGTTTTCGCTCAGTCTTTCCAAATCAAACTGACCTTCGAATTGGGTTTTGAAATATTTCCGAAAATTAATCAACTTTTCTAAACTATTAACATTATCTCATACAACAGCACTGACTGACATCTGGGGACAGATACAAGACTCAGACTACTAACTGATCCCTCCCGAAGAGGGCAGCAATAGTTGTGAAAAGAGTTCTCGTTTTATGAAACAACGAGTTAAATCTCTTCTCATTTTCCTTGAGCTTCTATCAGCTGAAAATCTCATCATGTTGAAAAAAAAATCAACTGAACAAAACATGAAAAATCTAAAATTTCCAAAATTAACAAGATAATTAAAGTTTGCACAAAATATAGTTTACTTATAAATAGGTTTGACTTTATTAGCACTCAATGTCACCGGTATTTGACTGTAGAAACCAAATGTTCAACAAAAACATTGACTCAATATTGAGATCAAAAGAAATATTTTTGTTTTATTAGTCAATAATTTATGAGTTTTTTGTTTGAAAAATAAGCCATAAAATTGATTGAACTCTTAATCTTTGAATCAAATTAATATATTTTGCAATTGAATGGATCAACAATTATCTGATTATGAAATGATGGACAGAGAACTGATTACAAAGCGATGCATTCAATGTTTATGTGATTGAGTGCTGACGTGGACTAAGACGTTGGCACAGACCTAACGCCGACTAAAATTTGTTTAAATTATATTTTGTTTATTAAATCCAGTATTAAATGTGTTTTTACTAATTGATGGCAGATATCAGTGAAAGAAATTGATTTTTAATTCTTTTAAACTTTTGTTTTGTTTTATATTTTTATTAATTTTTTGCTCAAATCTTGAGAGGAAGACATCAAAACAAAATGAGACAATTTTTGTTTTCTTTGGAGTCTCTCCTCATTTGGTTAGTTATTGTGGTAAATATCAACAAAAATGTTGCGAAGACATTACCGGAAACCAAATTATGCGCTGACATTGAATGCAAAGGTTTGCAATCATTTGATTTGAATCCAAAAACTAAACCTTTGTTTTCAGTTCCGATTGGTTTAGGAAAGACTAACGCACTATACGTCAATTCGGAGGACACATTCGTCTCATTCAGACCACAAACCAAAGTCGAAATTTTCGGGAAAACCGAAGACGAAAAATATTTAGACATAAAAGTCAAAGGAAAGAAGGGTCAGATTGAGAGAGGGTTTGCACCGAAGTCTCACATCACCGAAGTGTCCACATTCACGAAAAACCTGATTCCCGTTGATATAAGTCTGGGTATACCAGTTGTTGAGTCCAAGACTTTAGTAAACGAGAGCTCAGATAATGTCTCAAAAAGCGAGACAAGTAGTGAATCAATTGATTCAGTGGTCACTCCCGCAGAGACACTCATTCATTCTTCATTAAGCGAAGAGTCGTTTGAAGCTCAGACAATGACTCCAACAAGAAATCTATTGACAGTAATTGACGGCACATCTATTTTCGATGAAGACCTTGAAATAGAGTCCTCACCGGCCGATACCTCAACGCCATCGACAGCAACTAAAACGCCTACAATTCCTGTGAATTTTGATAATAAAATTGAGTCAAAACCTATTAATGAATCAAATGATTCGGTGTTATTGACCTCAGATGTGGCCAACACTTTAGACAATCAAAAAATAGAGCCAACTTTGACGACAGCCAGTGATATGTCTTCATCTTTAGAGAGTCCAAAACCTTTGGAATCAAAAGAAGAAGAAACTGAAGTAAAATCTGTGGAAAACAGTGAGAAAACTAATGATTCAATTGAAGAGAAAAATGAGACCAAAACAAGTGATCCTCAAAATAATGACAATAATATCACAGAAAGTAGTGCCGAATCTGTGAACTCATCCGCCGAAGCAATTACTGAAAACAGCGACTCTTCGGCTGAAGATAAAAGTGTAGAAACGTCTGATACCTCACAGAACACAAGTGTGACATCAGAAGAGATAAAGAATGATGTATTGCCTCAAGATTTGAAGGTCTCTACAAATGAGAGCACAGAAGTTGATTCCAGTAATAGTGAGACTCAAACTGTAAACTCTTCTAATGAATACATTAATGAAAACATTGAGAAAAGCGATAAAAATATTGAGGAAAACATTGAAAATAAATCCGAAACTAATCTCTCAAACGAAACGTTTAGTGATTTTGTGAACTCAACTGAAAAAAGTGTTGATTTGAAAGACAATTCGTCCAACAATTCCGCCGAAGTGTCTGAAGAGAAAGAAGAACTTCACTCAAAACCAGATTTAGAAAATATTGATTCAAATTCAGAGTCAAATACTGTTCCGAATGACACAAACAGTGAAATAAATAACGATTTGTTTGGATCTGAAAATAGTGACAAAAGTGATGAGTCATCAGAAAAGAGCGAACCCTTTGCTGAGACTCAGAATGTGAATCAAATCCAAGCAAATAGTGATCCACAAAAAGAGATTATAACCGATGAGAAGGTTGTCGACAGTAATCAAAAGGTCGACGACATTAAACAATTGAGTGATAATTTGCCTCAAATTCACGAAGACTTAAAACAACAGAATTTTGATTCAAATCCCGTTTATAATCAAAATCCGGAACAAACTTTCTATAGTCCGCCACAAGAACTTGTCTTTAGTCCAACTGAAGAGTCAGTTAATCGAGAAGAAGTACAGATTAACAAGAAGTACAGAAGGAGTACAGAAGAAGAAGAAGAACCCATTATTAGCCAAACAGAAGAACCTGTCGTTAGCCCAACAGAAGAATCTATTATTCCAGTGGAAGAGACTACA
Source organism: Minunthozetes semirufus (assembly GCA_034699985.1). Classification (NCBI taxonomy): domain Eukaryota; kingdom Metazoa; phylum Arthropoda; class Arachnida; order Sarcoptiformes; family Punctoribatidae; genus Minunthozetes; species Minunthozetes semirufus. The sequence goes on from JAQIXD010000248.1 coordinate 19,214, forward strand.
AGTGAACCACAAGAGTCTAAAATAGATATAACTCCAGAAATGATCGAAAATTTAGTTGATTTTAAAGAAAAAATGGATTCCGTCGCCGATTCTTTGGATGTGACGAAAGTGATCAGTGATATTATTCCCGACGACATCGAACTTATTCTGAAGCAGTTCCAAGTGTCGGCACAAGTAGTTGTCTTCACGTTTATAATTGCCTTTAACTGGTGTTTAATGAAAATACTTCTTTCGATATTCAACTCATCCAAAAAGGAGACCGAATTGAGAAGTATTTCAAAAATAATTCTTTATTTTCATTGAATTAATTGAATTTCTTTGCGAACAGACATCTGCTGTAAGTCTGAGCGACAGATCTACTACTTTGAAGCCGAGAAACAGAAATTGCAGACAGAGATCGATAGGGAAACAGAAAAAGTATTTATTTGTTTTATTTGATTCCAAAACTGGTAGTAATGTCTGATTTCAGGCCAGAATAGCAGAGGAAAGGATGCAAACGGCCGAACATAAAGTGATTCCTTTAGAGAAAGAGTTCATCAAATTAAAGGTATTTTACTTTTTAATTGACTTTAATTTAACTAATTTGATGTCTTTCATCAATAACGCTCAGAATGAAAGGGATCAGCTCCAACAGAAAGTTTTTAATCTTGAGAATGAACTCGAAAGTGCGGCAGAGGCTGGACTGGAGGCAAACCGTCTATTGAATGACTTCTTGACCTCACAGAAGGAGAACATAAACCTGAACTCAAGTGTGGATGCATTGCAGCAACAAATCACAAAACAGTCAGAAATTGTGACCAAATATGAGTCAACGGCTAAACAAAAGGAAAAAGAGGTATTCCTTTCGTCATATAATTTACAGACATTTTTCAGACATTGTTTTTTATCGACAGAATCGGGAACTGAAAGAAAAGTTCGAGAAAATGAGTATAGAATTGGAACGAATGAAAAACCTTCTGAAAGAAACGGAACATAATTTACAGACCTATCAAACAAATAATGAAGAATTGAAGGCATCTAAAAGTGAACTCAATTCAAGTCTCAACCAATTAGAAGAGGAGTACTCTAGTCTTCAGGAGAAGTCAGAAGAATATATAAAATCAAATGAAGAGCTCTCAACTAACGTCCAAAAATTGACCGAAGAGTTGAACGAATTGAGACAATTGACAGATAATAAGGACAGAGAGATCGAGTCGTGGAAACAATTGGCAAAACTCTCGAAATCCCGAAAACTAGATGTCAATAGTGATGAAGAACAGAATGAAGATGAAGAAGATAACGACCAAATTGATAGTGAGATCAACGAATCGATGACTGATTTGTATGATATCGTGAAAATGGATATACAGCTCAAGAACTTAACTAATGATAAGAACGATCTGATGATTAAACTCGAAGAAGTCAATCAAAATTGTAGACAATTGAGTGATCAGATCAACGCTTTAAGAGAAGATAACGAACTCCTGAAGACTGAGAAGGAAAACGCCGATCGCGACAGAATCAAAGCGGAGAACAAACTGGAAGTACTGACTGAACACTATAGAGCTAAAGAACTGGAATTTGGAAAAGCGATTGGCGTTCAACAGATCCAAAAGCAACAAAAGGAAGAGACCGCCGATTCTTTAGCCGAACAATTAGTTGACCTCAAAGAGGAGAACACTTCCCTCAGAAGCCAATTGCATTCAATGAAGAAAGAGATCGAAGACACGGAACGCAAATATAAGTCTAATATAAACCAATTGGAGAAACAGGTCCACGAAAATTGGATTCTCGCCCGAAATGCTGAGCGAAAACTGGATGAGGCAAAAGCCGAAGCATCTGTTCTCAGGCAGACCCTCACGATGTCCGTTAAGTCTCCCATTGATGGTTTCAGTGGTGACGCCTCCTTTATGGACGACTCCGCCAGTTCTATATCAGATCATTTCGGGGGTGGATTACCTCCGCCACCACCTCCTCCTCCGCCCCCTCCTATGTTCAATCATATGATGCCTCCAATGCATATGCCGTTCCACGACGAGAGCGAACATTCGAGCGGAAATTGGAATCAACCGCTTTCGCAAAATATGCCTCCGATGCCAATGGGAGGCATTCCTCCATTCATGCCTCCGATGCCGGCATTCAATCCAATTCCTGGCGATATGTCTATGAATCCGAGCGTTTCGTTCGCAAACCCACAACCGATTAATTTTGTGCCTCAAATGCCACAAATGGGAGGGCAGTGGGACTACGCATCAAATCGTGACACATACTCTCCGTCATCGCACCGGTCGACAAGTTCTCCGCACTCGCAGTACAATATGTATTCCCAATCAAACAGTCATTACTCAAACCCAATGACTTCGATGTCGAGTCCAATGACTAACTCATCAATGAGTGCACAGTTTCAGACTCCGATGCCTTCAGTGACGAGTCCTTTAGCGAACTCGAGTGCGACCGTCCTCTCAGAGCCGACACCTCTTCATTGGACGCAACCTCAGCGCCCGAACGGGAATATACCGAACTTAAACTATAGTCATAACCAATACAATAATGAATCTGAAAGCCTTCAGAGACCTTCGAGAGAGCATTCGAGAACTGAACGGAATGACAACTCTTTGCACACTTCGATAGTTTGAGTTCATTTGTTTTGTTGAAAGTTATCTTAAAATCAATTATTTTTTATTTATTATAATATTATATATAATTCGATATAAATTCGATTTAAATCTTAAATTAAAAATTTAGGCGTTTTTTACAATTAAGACAAAAATGTCTGAAAAATAAATTTATTTTTTCCATTCTATCAACTCTTCAACAAAACAACTGTTCCTCTCTCCAGAGGAGATCCAATTTGTAAACCACTTTATTATCTGTTAGTCATTCGGAACTACTTTTTCTCCAATTCCTGTTCGAACTCATCGCTCAACAGTTTATTCGGATCCATGTTTTCGACGTCCGTCTCATCACTGATATGACCTCCAGTTGTGTTCTTCAGCTCTTCTATGCCCTCAACGGTCGGTATAACCATAAACTTGAGGGTATTATTGCTTTTAATCTTCTTTTGATTGAATTTCGCGAATGTTTTCAAATGTGTCTCAAATTTTGTGTAAATGTCTTCCTTTTAATCAAAAACAAAACAAAAGCTTAAAAATTGAGAATAATTTTCAGAATATTTACCAAAATTTGTTTCTCTTGTTTTGGATTAGTGACAGTCACTGCGATTTGGTGTCCTCTGGAGAGGAATCGCTTTAATTGTTTGATTTTTGTCATCAAATCGTTTTCATTGAGTTTTGTAGAAAACACTAAATGTTTGACTTCTTTAGAAGTTTGAGCCGAAGTATTCTTCTCTTTAGTATCACTGGTTTTATCTTCTTCTGGAGCCTCAGATTGTTTGTCCAATTGAACCAAATATTGATTCGAAACTAATTTGAATTCTTTGTATTTAATATGTTTTGTCGGATCTCTGTCTTCCATTAAATTCAATCCCAACTTCTGAGCCAAAACTCTGGCCTCTATTAAAGACTTCTCTCCCAAAAAGTTCCCGTTTTGGTCCTTCACAACAACCCTAACTTTTGACAACTCTTTATCATCTTTTTCCTCAATGTTTGTCAATGGTTTCTTCCATGGTTTGTCTTTAATACACCGAACACTTGTTCTAAAAATACACTGATTTATGGTTCTGTTTAAGACAATTGATTGCAAACATCTAATTCCTGGTCTAAAAGACATTTTAAAATTTCTTGAAACGCAACAAAATTATCTTTTTTTAGATCAAAACTTTTGATTCAAAAACAAAAATACATTTAAATGTTTACCAAAATATTTTGTTTACGTCTTCTCAAAGTCATGCTTTTGTACAAAAACACTGTTTCAACAAAAAGGGGTTTAGATTTGAATTGAAATCAATAAACGCTTAGAAAACTTGTTTTTCATAAGTTTAAGGAAGAATTGTAACAAAGTTTTTGAACATTTGGTTACTATTAGTAACTGTTTATAAACAAAAAACATTGAAATCAAATGACAATTATTTTCATTGATCTTCGGTTAAATTGAAGATCAGACTAATGTCTGAAACCAAAGATAACGTTAAATGTGATATAAAAACTCCTAAAAGAGTACTTTATTTTAGTGATGGAGTTCTCGAAGAATATGACAATGACTCAGAGGAAACAAATCTCAACGATTCCAATGCGAAACATTCAGAAAAAGAAATTATTTTGGTTTGGATTCAATGAATTCAAAGTATGTAAAACTAAATGACATTTATTTGTGCAGAAGGATTGGCCGATGACTTCAGTTGTGGTCAATACTATGGTTTGGTTCGGCTCTCAAGCGCTTAAGGTTTGTGATTATTTGGGGGAAAATTTGGCCAATTTTTTCGGCATTACTTCTCCTAAATATGAGTACGAAATAGAAGAATACAACCGAAGAATTGAGGATCAGAATAGACGAGAATCAGTCCTTAAACAAGAATTTGAGGGATGGACTCAATCAGACGGCACTCACAATAAAGTTATACATTTCAATGATATCAAAAGTGTTGACCATTCAAACGATTCTAACTCTGATAACAAGAAGGACTCTCCAGAAGCAGATCCGACCAAATAAATGACAAATCAATGAGTTTTAATGCATTTCATTCACTATTTGCTATAAATTTAATAATTTTTACACAAATTCATGATTTTATTCCTTTGTTTCTAAAACTCTATTCTGTTATAAAAACCATTAATTTTATTATCAATAAAAAGAAGACAATTAAGAGATTCTTCATATTTTGAAATAAAATGATTATTTGATTCCTCTCCAGAATATTACAATTATTGAACACTTATTGAGAAAAATTGAATATTTATCTGTTGTTATGGTATTTATCATAGATTTAAACGCCTGTCCTTCAACTAATACAAGAGTTAAACCAATAGTGAGTTTATCCTTGAAATCAAAGAGTGATTATTTGTTGTTTTAGTCAAAACCAATTCATTTGAATTATATTTCAATTATTAAGAAATCTATTTCTCTATCTTTAAATCCTGACTCAGGATTCCTGAGTTGGAGTTCTTGAAATGGAAACCAAAACTGAGACAAAAGTCACTGAAAAGTTGAAAGGTTTGAGAAATACATCGAATTTAATGATAAATAAATTTTGGTTTTATTTGAGAAGAAATTCCTGATATCGAAGAAAAGTGTCTCAAACTATGCAAACAATATTTGGCCTCAAATTGGAAACAACAGACAATCGACACCATAGAAGTCCGACAAATTAAGGGCGGAATAACTAATCAGATCTATTACTGCGGAATTAAGTCACAATTATCAACAACTAATGTCCCACAAGAGGTTGTCATTAGGTTTTACGGGGAAAAGTTTTTCAATAAAATGGATGAAGAGAAAAGACTACGACTCACCGATGTTGTCATAGGAGTTCTGGTCTCGGAAAATCATCTAGGACCTAAATTATACGGTATCTTTGATGATGGACAAATAATACAGTTCTATAAAGTAATATTAATGCTCTCATAAAAGGCATATCAATTGATTTTGGCTTACAATTTGTATTTCTCACTTTGAAAGCACAGACAATTTAGAATAGAGGAGCAGAAAAACAAGGAATTAGTAACTGAAGTATTTAAAAAACTAGCCAGAGTACATGCTATGGATGTGCCAATCAAGAAGAGTCACTTCCTTCTCAAAGAGTTGGATATGTATTACGAAATGGCTGAGAGGAGTCTTAAAAACTATCGTCAAATGATAGAAGAATCAAATTTTAAAACATTACGGGAACGCAGTCTGAAGGATGAGCTCATTTGGATCAAAGGGTTGATTGAGAAAAGTAAAAGTCCAATGATTTTCTCTCACAACGACTTTGGTGGTCATAATATCATGATTTTGGAGGACAACGAAAACAACAACTGTGACTCAAAAATAGTTTTCTGTGATTACGAGTATTCGAGTTATAATTATCGCGGATATGATTTCGCGAATCTAATCATGGAATGGGGCCGCCGTTGGAATGACTCAGAAGACACTCATCCATTCGCAGACGATTTCACAATTAAAGGACTGATAGATATCTATATTAAAGAATCGGAAAAAATATTCGGCAAAAGTTATTCGGAAAACAAAATCAATTCTGTGGAACATATCCTTAAAGAAGTCAAAGTATTCGCATTAGTCCTACCCCTGCTCTTTGCGCTGTCCTCTCTCAGAGATGATGGTATGGAAAGATCCGACAGAAGTGTCACAATTGTAAGAAAACTACAAATATTTGAATCAATTCTTAATATTTAATAAAGAATTTTGTGTTTAATAGGAATTCACAGAAAATACATTTAAGAAATTCTGTCATTTGAAGCAACGGTTTATCGCTGAAAGACAAGGCGTTCCTCACAATCACAACACCGGTATTAATGCAATAATTGATTTAATTGAAGATCAGTTAGATTTTAATGAAAATCAAATGATAGGGAATGTGAGGCTTAGGAATCAAGATATAAAAACTGGATCTCAAGCAGAAAAACTACTGAATATTGATTTGAGAAATAAAACACTTTTGTATAAACAATTATATCCGAAACGTCTTTCAAACGAATGGACAGATGAAACACTTTTTATCGCTGACGACAGCGATGTTTCGCATAAGAATGAGACAATTGATATGAATCCGAATGACTATAATTTTTGACTTTTGATTACTGGTTATGTAATTCCAGACCTTTGTTATGAAGTTTTAATTTATTTCATTAAATGTTTTAAAAATTAGTTATTATTTGACTCTAGAATAAGGCCTCAAATATATATTAAAATATAAATCTATTAATAAATTAAAATTGTTTTCAATTAATAAGAGTTTTAAAAGCGTTCGTCATTTCCAGCAAATGATGCAAACTTTCGATGGAATTCCTTTCGGTATTGAGTTTATCTTCGATCTAAACAAAGGAAGGAATCATTAAAATATATAAATATATAAAAAGAAAAGACGAAAAGCACAGACCTGTTGGGCATATTGTTGAACATCATAATAGATCTGAAGACGAATTTTGTTGTCATCAGACATATCAACAGAATTCTTGATGCGGTTGTTCGGAGCGCTTCCTTTTGCTTCGTTTAGTCTTTTGAGAGTTTCTTCAGTGCTTTGGACAGAAGTCAACACTTCTGAAGTGAATTCCTTGAAATGAGAGGAAATCTCATTAACTAAAAGCGAAGTCCATTCACTTCTCCAGACATTTGCGTCGTTGAGAACCACAGAAGTGATTAAATCGAAGCAATTGTTTATATAATTCGATGCTTTTGTCGGAACTTTATTTGTCTTTCGATAAAGAAGTGGTAAATCATTGACTTGTCTTAGAATTAAATCACATTGTTTTACAAGACTAGTCTTCATCAGACAAATCGTATTTTCCAAACCATTCTTCTTAAGCAAATCAATTGATTCATTGAACGCATCCTTCAATTCTTCCAAATCGACTGCCGATGGCTTCAAAGCAATAATATTTGAATCGAAGAACTTCTGAGTTTCGATAATAGTTTGTTGACAATCATTGACGAGAAGACCCATCGAAACGATTTTATTCGACACTCGATTGCTTTGATGAGAGACTTCGTTCGGCACTTCATTAAAGTCCGTTTCGTTTAGATTTTGCAACCAAAAGGTGTATCGACTCAACAGTTGAACAGTTGTTTTCCAAAAAGACGAAAATAGAGCTGAAATATAGACGGTTTGAGGCGACCAACAAGTGATCAGACATTCATAAAGTGTTTTTGTTGTCACAAATCTAAAGATACTTTGATTGCCATCGAAATCAAAGGCGTGTTCTTCGAGAGTTAACTCAAATTTAGTGGCGATTTGTTGGTAACGGATTTGAAAATAGATCTCAACATTGAATTTGTCCTTAAATTCTCTATAGAATGGATCCGTTTCCAAATCACATCTTTTTATCTGACTTTTAGCGATGAAAGTGTCCACAAATTCAATGGTAGACAAGTATTGCGAATGGAATCGATCGGGATTTCCAACAGAGAAGAGGGACGCCATTCTCACTATCAAACAGTTGGATATTTCGCTCCAAACCGAGCGAATCATAAACGAATAGTTACTGTCTTTGACACCAATTATTAGTTCACACTTAAGATCAATGAACTCAAGAATGGTTTGAAAGAATCGATCGATTCCTAACTTCTCGAGGAATGTCTCACAAATCACTTCATTCATGTATGGCTTCACCACTTTTTGACGAAATATATTCTCCACTTCTGATTGTCTTCCATTCAATGAATATATTCTTAATATTGTCAACAATTGTTCGGAATTGCTATCAGTGATGGCTCTGAAGAACTTCAGTTCAAGAGTTTGGTTAATACTTTGGGAAAGGGCTCCAAATCGAGGAATAATCTGATCTCTCATCAGAGGAATGTCGAACTCAATTGATTTCAAATGAGTTTCGATTTTGATTACAATTAAAGCGATTTTCTCTAAAGAAGACAAATCATTGGACTCTTCATCACAAGGATTATCATTTGTTTTGTTTTCATTGAACCAATTCTCTGCCTTTTCTAAGGAATTCATTGCAGATATTAATTGATTTAATTGATCCTTATTTTGACGAATTGTCTCCTGTCTTGTCATCTGACTCTCCAATTGTCGAATCAAATCATTGAATTGTTTTTCAACTCTCGAAGAATTGTCTTTCAATTGGATCAAAGGCTCAGACAAATTATTGATGGATTTGTCAAAACCCATCAAATTTGTGGTCAAATTAATGAAGTCATTGTAATCTTCGTTAATCAATTCAATCATTGATGACTTCAAAACTTTCAAATAGGAATTTAGATCGTCTTTGAGCTGTTCTAATGTCACTTTTGATCGATGAGTCTTAAGAAATGAATCGATTGAAAATGACTCGTCGGCGAAGTCTTCAGCTCTAAAGCAGAATAATTTGTCCGCTTTTGGAAGTACTTCTGATGACATCTGCTTTACATCGCCTGATCCGTTTGTCAATTCATTTTCATTATCTGCTGTCATCGAGTTTGACATCTTTTCATTAATTAAAATCAAAATAAATGAATAAAATTAATGTTTTTATACATTTGTTTGCATTAAAAAAATGTAAACATTAATAAAAGACCGGCCGATAGACAACACATCATCTGTTGAGTGTATGAGTGTATGGATGGAGTAGAGGTCGACACATAATAATAAACCAGACGTTCACGTTTGAGTCACATTTTCACGTGTTTTACTAAATTCAGTAATTTATTGATTAATTAGAGATTAATTAGTTTTTGCCGAAAGTATTATTTAGAGAAATGACGGGTCAGTCAGAGTCTGAGTCAGAGATTCAATCGGAAGTCATAGAAATAAAAGACTTAGAAAGTAATCAAAAGAAGAAAAAGAAGAAAACTGACCACCAATTTGTATGTTCTTATAATGACTGTAAAGCAGTTTTCAAGAGATTATATCGACTCGAAAGACATATAAGACAACACACGGGAGAGGTCTGTCATTTAATTCTATAATATTGTTAATTAAATTGATTTTCTTGCGGATTCTTCTTTAATAGCGGCCATTCGTTTGTGGCCTCAATGGATGCGACCGATCGTTCTCTTGTCGGACATATTTGACAAAACACCAGAAGAATACGCATAACAATGACAAGAAGGAGAAGCCGGTCGTCAAGAGTCACAAACAATATATTTGTAGCGAATGTCAGAAGAGTTTCAAAACAAAATTTCAGCTCAGAATCCATTTCTATCAACACTCGGGTCTCAAACCATTTGAATGCAATAAATGTGATAAACGTTTCGCCACTCAAACAAAACTGAAGAGTCATTTGAAGACACACGAGGGCTATGAATGTGGTCGAGAGGAATGTGATTACAAGACGTGCAAATGGAGTGAATTGCGGAAACACATATCTATTGACCACAAAATTGTCTTCAAATGCGATGATTGTAACAAAACGTTCACAAATGGCTATAATCTTAATCTTCACAAAAACACAATTCATTTGAATCCAAACGAAAAGATTGTCTGCAGTTATGAGAACTGCAACAAAAGCTATTCCCGAAAATCTAATCTTAAGACTCATATCAGAGCCGAACACGAAAATCAAGTTTTCAAATGTACTGAAGAGGGATGTCTTCAAACTTTTCTCCATAAAAAGTCTTTGAAAAAACATTTGGAAAATCACTCGAAACCAAAGTCGGAAGCAATCGATCAAAAGGTATGGCATTTAACTTGTTTTCCATTTAAAGAGACTATAAATTGGTTTTCTTAGCCTAAGATATGTCGCAAAAGAGTAAGCAAAGCCTCTAAATTGGTGGCCATCGAAGTGACTGAAGAAGAAACTAAACAACTCATGGAATCAGATCTTCAGTTTAGGAAACAAACTATAGATCCATAAAACAAATGAATGATAGAAATGAATGAATAAATTGTTATAATTTTGAGTTATTTTTAAACAATTAATTGATTTTTGAAAACAAGAAATGAATAAAAAGTTTTGTTTGATTTGTAACGTAATCTGCGAACTGTTTATACGTCAAAACATGTGATTCAATTGAATGTCAATATATTTGTAAATAAATCAAAACAAACACTAATTTAATGCAAATTAATCTCTAATTAACTCTTATTTTAAGTTTATTTTTCGCACAATTGATCACTAATTGAGTACTAAATTGAAGACTAAATTATATCTTATAAATGAGATTATTGGCAAACATTTGTCTGACATCAGAAAAATTGGGCCCAATTTTCCGGAAAATGAAGATTTGATCGCAATTTTTGCATAAATTTGTCTTTGATTGTTGGGAATGGGCTCTCAGTCGGTCTCAATCCTCACTTCGGGGGTTTGGGCGTCGCTGACCGGTGGCTGGTTTTTCGACTCAAAACAAAGCCATTTCTCGAACGTCTTTCATCTTTATCTGTGGCTTCTTTTCTTATGCCTTCCCTTCACCATCCAATTGATTGCCACTACTTGGGAGCCGTGGATTGTCTACTGTCTCGTAATCGCAGTCTTATTCACAGTCATTAAACTCATTAATGCATATCTTCACCGACTCTTTGATTACGGGGAGTGTGTTGTCGAAGAGAATTCCATCAATTCTAAGGCAAGTCTTGGTTTGTCTGTTATTTAATTGATTTAATTACCGATTATCTCATTTCAGGAACAATCAGACGATGAAAATTTCGGACTTCAGGTCAATGGTATCGAACAAAACGATTCTCTTCTTAAGGACAACGAAATCAAAGAAAATATTGAAATGATTGTAATCGCAGACAATAGTAATGCAGAGGAATGCAAAAGAAGTGAATCTTCAGCTCTCTTTCACAATAACTTCAGTAATAATAGTAATAATAATAATAACAGTAGTCTTAACGACAATAATAATAGCAATTCATTAGTCAATACTTTCGACTCAAATGATTTCATCGATAGAATAGCCACAAATACAGCCGTTACCACTACTACCAGTGTTATTGACCTCGAGGTTGATGTACACCATCGCAATAGTTCCGGCTCTTCAATTGGTATATCTTCTGAACGCTCAAAGAGTCATAGCGAAGCCGTTAATACTTCAGAAATAGGAGTGCCGTCCGGTTCGAGTCTTGTGACGGCATCTGTCGCGATGTATGTCCCGAACAGTGATTTTGTTTCAGAGCTCAACGACTGTGATATAAATCATGTTATGTCTCATATGAATGTCACCACCGCTGGAAGTGATGTCAATCTTATGAACAAAACTAATGAGATGATTGAGAGCTCAGAGATATTAACGAAAGGAACGTCTCTAGAGTTGGGGTTTATGGCTCAGGATCCGGCAGCACTCAGAGCACAGGCTATTAGAAATGACAGCCAATCAGATCGTAAAAGAGCCGATACTGTAGTCGTGAGAAGAGCTCGAAGTGAATTAGAGACCAAAGTCTCTTCAGATAAAAAGCTATCATCACTCCCACCATCACATCCCGTAAGTCTTGAAGTGATTGGAACGACACGACTCGATAGTGACGTCTCTAATACCGATATCTCGAACAACGAGAGCGAAAGTATGCGAAAAACGACTCAAAATCTGATTGAAAACAGCAATCAATTGACTCAACAAAACTTAGATAACATTAATCCACTCAATAGTCCGGACTTAAGGACAGCTAAGAGTCAAACAAACAGAAGTTCTCCCATTCTTTCGGAATTTAAGCCACAAAAGAGTGAAAAGGAGTCTCAAGTTTTGGCAGAATTAGAGACCGGCTCTGAGTCGCGACAAAATAAGTCCAGTGATTGCGATGACGGCGACGAAAGCGATGTCTCACTTGTTGTCAATTTGAATAAAGTGAAGAAACGGAAGGTTCAGAAGACATCAAAACCTCGACGAACTCTAAACAGAAGAAAAGTATCGAAGTCTTGCAGTTCTGGCAAAATATCGTCGAATAAAAAGTTGGAAAAAGTGTTGCAATTCAGTGATAACACAACTTCTAGTAATGAACTCAACAAAAGGTGTGTCCAAACATTCGGTATTTCCAGTGAATCAGACATTGAGAGCAGTCATAACGGAAGTGATTCTTACACTTCTCATAGCAGTACTTCTTTAAGTTCGAGTCATTCCTCTATCTCTTCAGTCGCTGAAACCACTCCATTAACCACTTCTTTCGTCACAGAATCAGAGAATAAAAGTAATGCTTCCAATTCTCGCCACAACTCTATAGCATTGGAGCCTAAATGTATTGCCGGTCCCTCCAGACAGACATCTTATGACACAAAACTTGAATTCCTTAAGAGACCTAACATTCAGTCAAAGACTGAGAGCCAAGAGTTCGGACATAATTATGAACTAAAAGTATTAAGAAATGAATTACAGAGAAAGAAGAAGAGAACCAAGAGATCCGACACCAGTATAGGTCCGCACAATACTATGGATCAGACAGAAAACAATAACGAGAATATAGCCGGTGCTCTCGAATTGCCTCAAAACGTGACTGCAGACAACGGACCGCCGCCTTATATGTTGGCCCGAATTCTATCAGCTCCGGGCACTCATTTGGCCAAATCACATGAGGATACGAATTTAGGGGCCGTCCATGTATTCCAAGACGAACGCGGAAATTGGTTGACCTATACTTTCGATGAGAACAGTACAGGTGTTGCTCGCGGTCTCATGAATAGCGATAAGGCTCTCCTCGATATTGAGTTATATACAGCTGTTCGCGCACAAGCGGGACACCATAAGTGGAACTCTTCCTCCTCGTCTTCGGGTTCAACAGTAGTGTTGGACAGTCCGGCAAATGTGTTGCACACCCCTAAAATGCT